>CM062279.1:14047691-14275191 GCA_031216635.1 Dissostichus eleginoides | reverse complement strand
AGGCACAGATGAGGTCTGCCTCACCTCAGAATGCGTCACCCCAGAGAAACTGGCTGGAGCGCGGGCCCTAAGCGCATGCCTGTTACCATCTCACTGTAGGTCACAAATGTAATGTTTGTAGATCCCTTTATTACATTTATCCTCACCATCCATAGTCTCTAAATAACTTATTTCACGTATATATGATATTATTTAGGCTCGCTGGTCTCATCATACAACGGCAATGAAAAAAGCACCAGGGGAGGCAGCCATAACCTCTGCCGCACTGAAGGGGGCGCACGTGAGCCCACAGGTTCTTGTTGCTACTGTTATTCTACGCAGAGACGGTAGACGCAAACAACAAACTAGACTTTTGAAACTAGAGGAAGATAAGGAGGACTTTTACAAAAAAGTAATAGAGATTGTTGTACAGAAGGATAGCATGGACTTCATCTTCAAGTCAAGGTAAGACCACAATTGTAATGAAAATGGGATCTTACTAAGAAAGAGAAATCCAATATTTAGATTTTGCGTATCCTTTTGTTGAACGGTCTGTTTAAAATGAATCGAAGCATCAGACTAAAAAAGCTTTTCAAAATATCCGAATATTTCGATTAAGGTCAAAATATAATATTTGTAAATCTGACTCTGAAAGAGACAGTGCCTCACCAGCGATGAACCTCACCGCACGTCACTGGAGTCTATATACAAGTTATTGTAATGATATAGATCAGTGGTTCCCAAACTTTTTGTGCCCAAGGCACACCAAAGGACAAGCAAAAATCTCAAGGCACACCTATTGTGCAAAATAGCCCTTATAACACCTGTTATCACTCATATCATGTAAAATATCTCTAAATGTGCATAATTATTTACTAATGCCAAATAGAATGTGACAAAGACAACTATATTACTTAGTTTTTAGAGAGTACTTGTCTATGGACAAGTGAGTTTGGCAATTTACTTGTCCGAATACATTTTTCACTTGTCCAGAAAAATCGATCGGCATGGTATTTTACATTTTCCCACGGTTTTTATGGTAAGATTTTACTGCATCACACATTTGAACGATTCCGGTTATGCTTTCGATTCTGGTTCTTTTTGGTTCTCGATTCTGGTTCATTGAGAGGGTAAAAATAAGTCCCATGACAAACTGGGAGAAAAATATATTTATGAAAACATTAAGTCAAATCTTTATTCCTATTTACAAATCACTTCATACTGTTTAATTTTGTTACGGTTATTGAATACAATTATATAAAAATAATTGTTTAGTTAGTTCTAAGTGGTGCAGTTTGAGAATGTACAATTGGCCCAGTGTCCTCTGATGTTACACTGCAACCTGCCTGTGAGACAGAGTCCAACCACACAGTCTGTGTGTCCAACACATGTCCTGCAATACACATGCTGCAGCTGCCCAGCTGCTCACTGTTTTTAAAAGTAAATAAATAGTATTTTCATTTCAATAATGTACTTTCTATAACCTGCTTCATAAACAATACTGACATCCTGCTCCTCCGAGTCTGGGGGTCTGGGGATGTGAGGACCGCGCGAGGACACAGACAGGGAGGCTGATTGAATTCATAAAGGAAATGGCGGTCAATATTAACAATATGGAGCTAAAACGCTTAATAACCTTCATTCCATGTTAGAGAAAGAACATAAGAAAGTTTGACAAATATGAGGCTGTTAAACGGGCAGCGAATCCGCTGTGTGTAGAAAGAGAGAAAGAGAGAGAGATAGAGAGAGGGACGCTGAGCTGCACCGTGCAGCGATCAGCTGATACGGCAACACGATACGGAGCATAGGGAGAGAGAGCTGCAGTCCGCCGGGCTCGACCTCCGCCTCCGCCTCCAGTCCTCACAACTCTTATTAATCCCGGTACCGGACAATTGTTATTAACTTATTTGTTCTTACTCGGAACCGAGTTTTGCTTCCCAAGCCTGCCAATGTGCTACGCGTCCCGTCCCGTCCCGCCCCGTCTAACAGTACAGAAAGCGGCGAGATGCATTTCCTTAGGAATCGACAAGCAAAACCACAACAATGGCGGACACGGACAATTTACGAATTAGTTTTTGCCTTTTGTAAGCTGAATTTATCAATAATTTGTCAATAAATAAGGGCGAAAAACGTCACTTGTCCGTCGGACAAGTCAATTTAAAGATCTACTTGTCCGATATTGTAAATAACACGTCCCGGACGGTGGGACGCGTGCTTTTTCGCACACTGCTGTATTATGAAATGCGTGCATACAAAGTACTGATATAGTAAATTAAAAAATAATTATTTTAGTTATTAGTTGTATATTGCAATAATAACGTATGGTTGTCACAAAATCCCACGGCACACCCGGACTTGCCTCACGGCACACCAGTGTGCCGCGGCACACCGTTTGGGAACCACTGATATAGATAATAGATACATAATTACTAAGTAGCAGATGAATGTTATGAAATTGTTTCAGCAGTTCAGTTGTTTAACAGTCTTATTGCCTGCGGGATGAAGCTGTCACTGAATCTGGTTGTTTTTGTCCGGATGCTGTGGTAACGCCTGCCAGACGGCAGCAGACTGAACAGTTTGTGGCTGGGGTGATGGGGGGTCTTTTATAATCCTGAGGGATTTCTTCCAGAGCCGCTGGGAGTAAAGGTCCTCGATGGATGGCAGCTCCATCCTGGTGATGTTCTGTGCAGTTTTCAGCGCCCTCTGTAAAGCCTTACGATTAAGGGCGGTGCAGCTGCCGTACCAGGCCGTGATGCAGCCAGTCAGGATACTCTCTATGGTGCACCTGTAGAAGTTGCAGAGTATCCTGGAATCCATTTTGAACCTCCTCAGCCTGCGGAGGAAGAAGAGCCGCTGTCGAGCTTTCTTGGTGATGGTGGTGGTGTGAAGAGTCCATGTCAGGTCCTCGGTGATGTGGACCCCAAGGAACCTGAAGCTGCTGATTCTCTCCACCGTAGTCCCATTGATGGCGATGGGGGCGTGTCCCTCTCCCTGCTGCTTCCTGTAATCCACAATCAGCTCCTTTGTTTTGCTGACGTTGAGATGGAGGTTGTTATCCTGGCACCAAGATGTCAGTTTTCCGACCTCCTCTCTGTACGCCGTCTCGTCGCCGTCTGTGATCTGATTTTACATCCAAGAGAACTATGGCGCAGAGAGTTCTCTGCCAGCCAGAGGTGATTTGTTATTAGTTCAATATGTCAAACTGATTTCCCTGACTACAATCTTTAGTTACATGGTGAAACGTTATGCTGCTTGTACTAATTAGACTTATCATATAAGCCACAAAGGTTTTAATAGGATGTATTAATTATTTGTACTTATGTTGCGGTCTTTTCAGCAGCGCCATCTCTAAAACGGCGATACAGTCACTACCCATCATTTAAATTTCACCGTGACATGGACAAAAATGTAACGTCAGCTTACCTCATAGCACAAATCCAGACTCTCCTTTGGAAAACAGTGGCCGGGAAACGATAGAACGAGCAAGTTCCATGCGAAGACCTGTGGCTGCAACCTGGAGCAAAGCAACAAACCATTGAGTAGCAATAGTAGCTAATTGCTAGCTTAGCTAACGAAACGAACTGCCGAGTAAAATTGGAAAACACCGGTATTAATTATTCTATAATTTGTAAAACTACGGTGTTAAAAACGACAATTTCAAAAATACAGATTCTAAATGGTCCAAGTTGAAGCGTTTGTTTGAACAGTTTGCAGGAGGCAGGTAATTGCTTTCAAGCAGAACAGGGCAAACAAACTTAGACTGTTTACGTGTTCGGCGTAATGACGTACCACGGCCTCGACAATTTCTGTAGTCCTATTCAGCCACTTGGTAACAACCATCGTTTTTCAGACACGTAAACTCTTCAAAAATCACCAGTGGGGTCACTGCTGATGTATTTAATGTCGTAGAACAAAACGTGATCTGTCTCTTCAATTTGTGTCAACCACAGACCTTATTTCGAGCTATTTTCCAAAATCCTATGGAGAAATTGCATTGCTTTTTGTTGAAGGAATCGGAAGTGGTACAAATGCTAACTTACTTCCGGGTTTTAGGACGCGTCACTGTGGCACTCTATGACGAATATCTTCATGTATGACATCACACATCTCCAGCGGCTCTTAGCTTAGCTCTTATCTGTCCAGTGCTTACTCGTCAACCTACACAGACAGTGTACCAACTAGATCTGAAATAATATTACAGAAAAACTTTGAACAGCTGTGTTCCACAATTATAAAACACAAGAGGGACCTTAGAGAAAGCTTCTGGCTGGCCAGGATATGTCTTGATGGAGCATGTCATACATAGCTATGATGCGTGTTGTTTTCTGCAGGTACGCATGCTCACTGCTTTTAGAGTGTCTAGGGTGAACTACTATATTGAGTAGAATATGATATATAGTTATCCAGATATTAATGTGTAAACTTCTTGCCTTTAACTGTCCATGTTGCTTCAGTTAATGTTAAAGCTGATAATAGAGCAGTGGAGGAATGAGTCTTAAAACCTGAGTTTGCATATTACAGCTTTTGGTTGCATTGTCTCAACATTTTTTGAATGTGTTTGTGGTAAGATGTCGAACAAATGTATGTGGTTGATAAAAGCTTATAAACTTTTCACGTTTTGTTATACAAAATAAAATCTATCATTAGATACCTTACCCGAAGCTTCTATGTATCATAAAAACAGCAGTTGCTAATATGACTAAATGAGACTACTAAACGTCATTACGCCAAACACTTGATGTAGTCCGTTCAAAGTCTAACGTTAGCTTTTTACTTCTGGAAATGTACTTACGCTTCAAAAATCATAAAGGGATGTTCATTTGTGGAGATTATCCTGCTTATCTAAAGTATTAACATGTGTTTGCCAAAATCCTATTGCTTCTGTCGAGGAAACCATTGCGATGCTGATGATGTACATCCTAAACAGACAATGAAATCCCTCTACAACAAACAGAAAAAAAATCACAACCAAATCACTATCATCTCTCTGTTTCCAAGCAGTTCAGGACCTCCAACATTGCTGCTGGAGGGAGCATTATAACCTGAAAGCCCTCTGGTCTCAGGTACACGGTGGTTGGAGAGCTCTGGTGCAGATTTGATAGTAGTGAGGTGTTACCCAGGGATGTAGTGCACAGCTGTAGCTCAAGGAGATGAGAGTGTGTGTGTCTTTGCCAAGCCCAGGGATCCCTGAGCCTGGCACTGTCTGGGATGGAGGCTCGAGTTGGACTGACAGATAGTTGGAGTAGATCCCTCGGGTAAGAAATGCAGGTTACATCTGACCTTTTGCCCTCCCACCACCGCCTCTGGCTGTGACAACAACAAAAACACATTCATAGACACACACACATGCATAAACACACATACATATGCCCAGAGACGCACAACGAAACGAATGCCCACGCCTGCATGGGCAGATATCACAAATGCACATATAGAAAAGGAAAAACATCTACAAATGAGTTATTCAAGAGACACTTGCAGGTCATATCAAAAGGAAAGGAAGAAGAGGAATGACAGATGTTTTTCCCACCACCTCAAAAAAAGATAAACATAGCAAGAGAAATCTCACAGTAAGAGAATTTCATTTTTTTATTCTAAGAGAGAGAAGTGGAAAAGACTGAGTGGGCATGCACATGAAGTAACAAGTCTGACCCTCATATCATGTTCAACGGTAATTGTGTTGACATTGTTGCAAAGAACAATGTGAGCATGTGTGCACATGCATTAAAGGAAGAGCGGTTGGGTCCAAAGCTACATGTTTTTGTGGTTATGTGTTCACTGTTTGATGTAAAAATGAAAAACATTGCCATACTATTGTGGTGGTCTTTTTTTTCTCTCTTGTTTACTTTCGGTTTCATTCAAAATCCTCTTATAGAATGCAAGTAGAAAAAAGCAGTTTTTTGCTGGCAAATTTGTAATGAAGTGAACAAGAGATCGATAGAATAGATCATAAATGTTGTACATCACATGACACAAGACAAACCATAAAACCATGAAACTAAATAGCTGCTAAATGGTTTGGAAAACCAGTTAAATAAAGTCAAGTTTTCCTATGTTGCCAAAAGAGTCCCTCCCTTCTCCCAGCACTAGGCCTTTGTCTGCTCGGTCAGTGATGCACCCAGTCAGTCACCAAGTTAGTGTTATTAAACTCATCTTAAACTAATACAAAATTACAGCAAGAGTCAAAGACAGGCAGACAGAGTTGTTGTTAATTCACCGACTTGGGCTGCAGTCAAGTCGTCTTTTTTTACTCAGGAAGGTTCCAAACGGACTGATAGGACCTGAAGTATCTAAGTGGCAGTCATTATAAGAACGGGTTGGTTCCTCTTAAGTGCTAAGTAAAGGTGCTTTAATGCTTCCTTTGTCCTGTCTTTCAGCATTACTGTAGGTACACTGGACCATCCTTGACACAAGTTATGGAGATAATGCATCCCACAATTCCTTGTGCCAACAACATTTAAAGCCACAAATCATTTCACCATCAATGAGTCTGTGTTATTTCTTCAATCTAAAACGTTTACATTTTAATATCTGTTGCTTGGACAGAAAACAGCCCAAAAGGTTTATTCCCCAAACACACAATTTATGAACATTTATTTGATGACCACATAACAGATGCAGAGTGAAAAATACTCACATCCTCCCAAAGCCAGGCTGAACATCTGCACACAGGATACATAATTCTTAAACATAACACACTTTTTGAGTGAATAAGTATAGGCCTATAATAAAAAGAAAACATCCATAAATCTGTATACTTAAACAGAACACTTTTTAAAGTGCTATTGAACAAAGAAACAGGCATCAATGTGTATAGAAACATGCATGTAGGACCCATATGACACTTTTCAGTGCTCTGAATCAACGCCATAGTTACTACACCTTACATCCAACTCTATTTCTGTCCTACCCTGTACTCATTGTTGTGGAGAACATAAGCAAAATAATTCACAACCAGTGCTGGAATCAAGAAAAAATTCAAGGGAAAAATAAACTGAAATTGTATTTTTGTAAAATGAATCAAACAACTGAATGTTTGATTATAGGGGTATTAAACAGACAATACTAACACATTTGGTAATATTGCTGCGAGCTTGAGAGAGACTTTTAATTCTATTCACTCTCACTTTTAATCTTGTCTACTGTCAGTGGTATCCCATCCTCCCCCATCTCCCATTTGATTCCAAATTACCAGCAAGTACACTCGATTACATACCCTTTGCTGATATAATTACAATACTCTCTTGCATGTCCTTTTTTCCATTTTTCATCATACTCTATTGCTCCCTCACTCTCATTCAGATTATCTTCTCTCTCCCTCTTTTGCTTTCTGGCTCACAAAACTTGAAAATTGAGATTTGAAGTATGGTGGTGCTGGAAGCCTTTATACAAGGCTACTCTCCTTTGGCACAGAGAGAGTTACGGACAGCCTCTCCACATTTATCTGTCTGAGAGATTTCTTTTTCAAGAGCAAGTGGGTACTCCACTCACTTTACTTGTCTTCACATGTTCAGGCACCAAAGCTGATGCGACCTAGAGTGTGGTAGTATATGAAGGGGACAGTGTATTTATATATGAGCTTTTTAGAGACTGTACACTTGGTCTGCAGTTTTATAAAAATGCTTCGGATCAGGAAAGCCATCACAATAAAAAAATATATAAATATGGACAGGCATGGACTGGCATTTTACATTTTCAATCCTTTTAATTATCCACAGTTGAGTCAGTTCTCCACATGGCTCAGGATAATTTCATGCATTTCCATCCTGCTGAGCACTGCCGCCTCCCAGCACGGCGCTCACATGCACTGCTGGCCCTACTGTACACATGTAGCTGCTGCTGACTGCACAATGTACATGGGCTGATAAGTAATACAGCTTTTTATTGTGTTGGTCTGTTAGGATTGTTAGCAGTAGAGGGAATGAGAACAAACGGCAAGAAATGGCCCGTGTACTTAAGGTCCTGCTACTAGCTTTTCTGATCTGATATCTGAGGTGTCTGGTTCTTCTCTCCATCACAATAAATGAATGGACACATGACATATGAATAGGGCAAGATTGTTCTAAATAGCTTAACGAAGTGGAAGCCTGCCAATCAATCGAATGGTATTGATATTGCAGTCTGGACTAAAGTGGTGGACCATCTGACATTTCCATACCCCGGCTTACGTAACCTACACACGGTTCCGTTGCGTTGACGCTTGCCGGTGGGCAGTGTCTGGCGCTTGGGGTTAACGACAAACAACCAATCACATTAATCTCCCGCCCCGGACACACAAAGCACGTTGTTTGATTGGCTGGTGCTGCATATGATTTGATTGGCTGGCGCTTCCGTCAATGCTTGAAAAGTTGAACTTTTCTCAACTTCCACCGCCAGCAACGGAGGCAAAGCGAAGCAACGGAACCACAATTCAGTTCGGCAAAGCGTGACGTCACCCCATTCAAAGTGAATGGGAAGCGTCTCCGTTGAAGCTCGCAACGAACCCGTGTGTAGGATGCGTTACTGCCTGTAAAACTTAAGCTTAACTTAAACTGATCAAAAACATATCGGTTTCAGATATAAAAGTTGAATATTTGTCTAGACTTTTCTTCACAATACTAACCATTTTGTATCCCATCTCTGAGAGAAAATCTTAGCTTTCAGTTTTTCAAAAAAAATTGTATTTCAATGAACATTAGTCAAGAATAAAAATATAATGGTTACATTCTTGGGGATATCTTTCCTATTGTCCCGTTTTTTCTTTTTAACATCTCGATTTTTAGTGTTTTAACAGTACAACACAACTTTACTAAAAGTTGTAGAAAGCCTTATGCCAGGTTTATCAAATAGAACAGCAGTGATGTGTTTGCATGTTAAGAAGCACACACCATCGAGCATGGGTGTGTAGTCTTAATGCCTCCACTGAGCAGTTTGTCTTGTCATTTTGGCGTAAGCAGGAAGCGCTTCGCCCTCCTCAGCTGAAGCAGCGGCTGCATAATTCAGCCGGAGCGATGGGGACTCCCACAATGATTGAGCATAATGACTTGTGAATCCGTTAGCAGCTAATCAGAAACAGCAATGAAGCTGATGATGATGAAGGTGCTGACGGTGGGACTTCATCGCAATCATCAACCCCCTCTCAAAAAAAAGGAGAGCAATTGAATTTAAAAGAAAGGAGGTGAAGACATCCTGTGTGTTACCGCGTGTGGTCGCTGCTTAAACAACTACAAAACTGTTGACATGTATACTCTACCAGAAGGTGTTTATGAATAATGCATCTCTACCTTCGAAATGAATCTTTATACTGATTCAGTGTCAAGTTTTTAAAATATGTACTTGTGAAAAGGTTGCTGTTACTGCTTAACATGCAAAACAAACTGCACATTTTGAGAGCACTGTTAGACAAATGTAATTCTTCAAAGATTCTGCAGCCTTCAAATTGTAAAAAAAAAATCCAATATCATTAAAATAACAAATATGCCAATGTGAGAATGTGTGGACCCAGACAGTAAAGTTGTGGGCCAAAGAGCTATACAATGAGTAGAAACTACGTTTTAAATGTAAATAAGAGATTATCCCTCCTACTAGAATATACAGTGTTGCAGTAAAGACTATATATCTCTTAAAAAATTATGTATTCATCATTATTGTAATGATTTATGCATAGAGCCATCTGGTTTCCTCTCCAGAGAACAGTCTAGACCAGGGGTGGGCAATTATTTTTTCCATGGGGCCACATGAGAAACAAAAAATATTGTGGAGGGCCGGGCCAAAAGGCTGAACTCAATTCTGCATAATATTAATTGTATTTCTTTATAAAAAGCAGTAAATAGCATTGTTTTGAGAAGCTGGTAAGAGTATATGTTATAGTTGAGCAATGAAAAGTGAGGTTGCCTTACAAAAAATGTAATTTATTCAATCAAATTTCCCAAAACAATGGTAAACAAAATGTGAACGTTTTTCACCATTTCTGACTCATATTAGTGAACATTTTCAGTCGCATTCACTACAAAACACATTTTGAGTTTGATATACTGTTGGACAATTGTGTAAAGGTTCTTAGCATTCTTAAGACATCACAATATTGTCTTTGTGCTCCAAATATTAAGCAAGATACATCATATTATGATTAAACAATGAAAAAGTGAGGTTGCCTTACAAAAAATGTAATTTATTCAATCAAATTTCCCAAAACAATGGTAAACAAAATGTGAACGTTTTTTTTACCATTTGTGACTCATATTAGTGAACATTTTCAGTCACATTCACTACAAAATACATTTTGGGTTTCATATACTGTTGGAAAGTTGTGTAAAGGTTCTTAGCATTCTTAAGACATCACAACATTGTCTTTGTGCTCCAAACATTCAGCAAGATACATCATATTGAACTGTCACTGAACATCACTGAACTGTGATTTTGAGAAAAAGGCTTCCAAAGAAAGTGTCCCAGTTCACTGCTAGTTGGTACCTTTACATGCCTACATTTGTAGTCTAACCACCTCATTTGGTGTTTTTAAGTTCTTTTTTCTTGTTCAGTGAGAGAAATCTAGTCTCTGCTGGATTTTAACGAGTGCATCGAAGTCAGGTTGAATGTCTGAGGTGGAGATGCGAACAGCTGACAGATGATCATCAGTGAGAGAGGATCTATACCTGGATTTCATAAACTTCATCTTTGAAAATGTTTGTTCACATATGTAGGTAGAGCCAAAGAGAACCAACATCTTCTGAGCATGTCTCCTCATGTTTGGAAAGTTCTCCTCCTCGAGAGAAGAGTAGAAATCCAGCAGAGATCCTGACTTAAAGCGCTCTGCCAGTACTGCATCAGACTGCAGGTCAATGAGTTCCAGCTGAACATCACTGGGTGCATTATCCATACTGCAGGTAAAGGGAGAGGAAATCATGAGCATTTCATCCTCGATTGTTCGGAGATCTTCAAATCGCCTTGAAAACTCACCATGCAATGCTCTTAACATGGATGAGTACCTGCGGAGGTGATCAGCTGATGGTGTGACTTCTTTCAGGGTTTGCATGTGAGTGAGAGTGTTGCTCTCCAGTTGGCTTGAAAGAAACTGCATCTTTCTCATGAAAGCCTTCACCAGGCTGTGCATTTCATGAACAAAAAGGCCCTTGCCTTGCAGTTTGGTGCTCAGTTCATTCCTCAGTGCAGTCACATCAACAGCAAATGCAAAATCTGCCATCCAGTCCTCATCTGAGAGCTCTGGGATGTCTTTGCCTTTCTTCTCACAAAACTCTTGAATCTCTGCTTTCTGGTCCCAAACTCTTTTTAGCACTTTGCCCAGGCTGAGCCATCTGACAGCTGTGTGGTAGCCGATGTCACTATGCTCAGTCTCATGCTCCTCCAAAAGTGCAACAAACTGTCTGTGATTCAATGCCCGTGCCCTGATGAAGTTTACTATTTTAGTAACAACATCAATAACATGGTGAATTTTTAGCACTGACTTGCACACACATGTTGGTGTATAATACAATGCAAAAATACCAATTTCTGATCTGCGTCGATTTCAGTCACTTTATCTTGCATACGTTACAAAAGTCCAACATTTTTACCTGTAAGATTTGGACAACGTCGTTGTTGTGACACCTGCCAGTCTGTCCCATTTCAGTCCCAGCGTGTCCATGCACGCATTTACCTCCGTGAACAGATCGCTCCCTGTCGTCGTCCCTTTCATCGGCCGCATTGCTGCCAGCTCCTCCGTAATCTTGAAGTCCGGCGTTATCCCACGGACAAATACGAGTAACTGCGCTGTGTCGCGGACATCACAGCTCTCGTCCAAAGCCAAGGAGATAAAGTCAAAACTTGCCACTTCATGTTGCAGCTGAAGCTCTAGATTCCCCGCAATGTCCTCGATCCTTCTCGTCACGGTTCGCCTGGACAGCGGGACTCGCTCAAAGGCTTCTTTTTTTTCAGGGCATATTAGTGCTGCAGAGTCCACTAAGCACTCTTTGACAAACTCCCCCTCTGAGAATGGCTTGCTGTGTTTAGCTATTTTGTGGGATATCACAAAGCTGGTCTTGGTTGCTGCATCCTTGGATGTGTGAAGCTTGGTAAAAAAGCCTTGCTGCTTTTGCAGCTTAGCTAGCAAAGCGTTCGATGTGCGCGCCCTTTCAGCATCAGTCAAGTTTTTGTATTTCTCCGTGTGTTTCGTCTCGTAATGCCGACTCAAATTGTAGTCCTTGAACACGGCGATCTGCTCCCCGCAAACTAAACACACGTTTTTACCTCCGACTTCAGTAAATAAATACTTAGCAGTCCAATTTTTGTTGAAAATCCTACATTCGGCATCTACCTTTCTTTTTTTAGCATGAGCTGACATTTTTGAGCGCTAAAGTCGTCTTGTGACAATGATCCAATAACGTGCACGTCTTGATTTGACGTATTGCGTCATTATGTACGTGAATAAAAAACAACTTCAAAATGAAAGCATTGCAGCTTTAGTCCATGCATGAGGTAAAATTAGAAAATATGTTTATTTTGTAATTTCCAATTAACCTTACAGGGGCCGGTCAGAGTCAACCAAAGGGCCGTATGTGGCCCGGGGGCCGTACAATGCCCAGGTCTGGTCTAGACGGTTACCTTGAAAGAACTTTAGTAATGTGATGCAAATCTTAAGAATATATTTGATCTTTAAAAAATTGTATAAATCATGATAAAATAAGATGCTGTGACAGCTATTATACGGCCACTATTTCCCTTACAAGGCAACATTATTATGTACAAGCATGGGTAGACAAACACACACACACACATATTGTCCAGCGGCATGGGAATCGACAGCAGATGAGATCCCCAGACTCTTTTGTGGAAACATGGCTGCCAACAGCTGATCTGTCCCATTCTTCATCATCATCTCCATGGCTGGTGCGTCGCACAAATCGCCCACAACAAACTCACTTCTTCATCTGTCTCTCTTTGTGTTGTCGTGTTTTCTCCCTCCTCTCTCTCAGTCTGCTCTCCATCTGCCGACTTTCCAGCCTGTCGCCAACAGTTTGATTTAGTCTGTGAAAGTCACTAATGCTTACTGAAAAATATATTTGTCTAAAGGAATCCTCATATTATGTTATATTTTGTTTAAACCAAAGCATACTACTTCTCATTGTGAAATAATGCCTTAATTATTTTAATACGTTTCCCGAACAAACAGTATTGTTTTTAAAAGAAAGTTCAAGAGACGAATGGGATCGTTTTCAAATCTGGTGATTTGTCTTATTCCCTACTTACTACACAAACACAAGACCAGAAAAGTTTTTGAATGAGTTTTCCCTTTTAGAACGTATTTTAGGTCGTTGCTATTCAAAAACAACCACAGAAACAATGGCAGCCCAGTACGGTGGCCCTAAAGTGCAAGTCAAAACAACATTTCAGAAAACACCACAGCATTTCACAAAACACTAGAGCATTTCACTAAAGGCCACAGCATTTCAGAAAACGCCACAGCATTTCACTAAATGTCACATCATTTCAGAAAAGGCCACAGCATTTCACTAAACGTCACAGCATTTCACTAAACGCCACAGCATTTCAGAAAACGCCACAGCATTTCAGAAAACGCCACAGCATTTCACTAAACGCCACAGCATTTCAAAAACGCCACAACATTTCAGAAAACACCACATCATTTCAACTTATACGGAAAGGGTATTCCTTTAGGGAGAACTCTTCTTGTTTGTGATTGGACAGAGCCAGCCAGAGAAGCACTGCTGTGATTGGTTGTTTTTGCTGCCAGTCAAGATATGACGCTTCGTGATTGGTCGGCACCCAGCAACATGTCCCTAAACATCAGCCGTTAGCTGTTAGCACACAGAGCTCACAGCTCCTCATATCTGTTCAGAAACTGGAAAAACGTTAAACAAGTACAAACCAGACTGTCTATGTCATGGCGAATACAGTCGCAACTTTATTTATGTCTGTATGACGTTGTTGTGAGTGTGGACGGAGTAGCTTTCTGAAATGCTGTGGCGTTTTCTGAAATGCTGTGGCGTTTAGTGAAATGCTGTAGTGTTTAGTGAAATGCTGTGGTGTTTAGTGAAATGCTGTAGTGTTTAGTGAAATGCTGTAGTGTTTAGTGAAATGCTGTAGTGTTTAGTGAAATGCTGTGGTGTTTAGTGAAATGCTGTAGTGTTTAGTGAAATGCTGTAGTGTTTAGTGAAATGCTGTGGTGTTTTCTGAAATGCTGTTGTGTTTTGTGAAATGTTGTTTTGACTTGCCCTTCAGGGCCACCGTAGCCCAGAGCCATCCATCCATCCATCCATCCATCTTCTCCCGCTTATCCGTGGTCGGGTCGCGGAGGTAGCAGTTCCAGCAGAGAGCCCCAAACTTTCCTTTCCCTGGCCACATCAACCAGCTCTGACTGGGGGATCCCAAGGTGCTCCCGGGCCAGCGAAGAGATATAATCCCTCCACCTGGTCCTAGGTCTACCCCTTGGTCTCTTCCCAGCTGGACGTGCCTGGAACACCTCCCTAGGGAGGCGCCCAGGTGGCATCCTTACTAGGTGCCCGAACCACCTCAACTGGCTCCTTTCGACGCGAAGGAGGAGCGGTTCAACTCCGAGTCCCTCCCGGATGAATGAAGTTCTCGCCTTATCCCTAAGGGAGACGCCAGCCACCCTGCAGAGAAAACCCATCTCGGCCGCTTGTATCCGCGATCTCGTTCTTTCGGTCATGACCCATCCTTCATGACCATAGGTGAGGGTAGGAACGAAAATGGCCCGGTAGACAGAGAGCTTTGCCTTCTGGCTCAGCTCTCTTTTCCTCACAACGGTGCGGTAAAGCGACTGCAGTACCGCTCCCGCTGCTCCGATTCTCCGGCCCATCTCACGCTCCATTGTTCCCTCACTCGAGAACAAGACCCCGAGATACTTGAACTCCTTCACTTGGGGTAAGGACTCATTCCCTACTTGGAGTGGACAGTCCATCGGTTTCCTGCTGAGAACCATGGCCTCAGATTTGGAGGTGCTGATCCTCATCCCAGCCGCTTCACACTCGGTTGCGAACCGATCCAGTGAGTGCTGAAGGTCGCAGACCGATGAAGCCATTAGAACCACATCATCTGCAAAAAGCAGTGGTGCAATCCTTAGTCCACCGAACTGCAGACCCCCCCCCCACGACTACGCCTCGAAATCCTATCCATGTATATTACAAACAGGATCGGTGACAAAGCGCAGCCCTGGCGGAGGCCAACCCTCACCGTAAATGGGTCCGACTTACTGCCGAGGACCCGGACACAGCTCTCGCTTTGGGAGTACAGAGATTGGATGGCCGTGAGTAGAGACCCCTTCACCCCATACTCCTGCAGCACCTCCCACAGTAACTCCCTGGGAACTCGGTCATACGCCTTCTCCAAGTCTACAAAACACATGTAGACCGGATAAGCATACTCCCAGGCCCCCTCCAGGATCCTTGCGAGAGTAAAAAGCTGATCCGTCGTTCCACGACCAGGACGGAATCCGCATTGTTCCTCCTCAATCTGAGGTTCGACAATCGGCCTGACCCTCCTTTCAAGTACCTTAGAGTAAACTTTCCCGGGGAGGCTGAGTAGTGTGATGCCTCTGTAATTGGCACACACCCTCTGATCCCCCTTTTTGAAAAGGGGAACCACCACCCCGGTCTGCCACTCCTTCGGTACTGTTTCCGACTTCCACGCAATTGATGAGACGTGTCAACCATGACAGTCCCTCAACACCCAGAGCCTTCAGCATTTCTGGGCGGATCTCATCCACCCCCGGGGCTTTGCCACTGTGGAGTCGTTTGACGACCTCAGTGACCCCCCCGGGAGATTGGTGTTGATCCCCCGTCATACTCCAGCTCTGCCTCTAACATAGAGGGCGGAGTTGTCGGGTTCAGGAGTTCCTCAAAGTGTTCCTTCCAACGCCCTAACACTCCATCAGTTGAGGTCAACAACGTCCCATCCTTACTGTACACAGCTTGGATGGTTCCCTGCTTCCCCCTCCTGAGGTGTCGGACAGTTTTCCAGAACAACTTTGGTGCCGCCCGAAAGTCCTTTTCCATGGCTTCTCCGAACTTCTCCCACACCCGCTGCTTTGCCTCGGCCACGGCTGAGGCTGCTGCCCTTCGGGCCGTCGGTACCTTGCAACTGCCTCGGGAGTCCCCCGGGATAACAAATCCCTGAAGGCCTCCTTCTTCAGTCGGACGGCTTCCCTGACCACCGGTGTCCACCAGGAGGTTCGAGGGTTACCGCCCCTTGAGGCACCTAAGACCTTGAGACCACAGCTCCCCGCCGCGGCTTCGGCAATAGAGGCTTTGAACACCGCCCACTCTGGTTCAATGTCCCCAACCTCCACAGGAATGCCCGAAAAGCTCCGCCGGAGGTGTGCGTTGAAGGCCTCCTGAACTTGGGCCTCCTCCAGACGTTCCCAGTTCACCCGAACTACACGTTTGGGCTTACCAGGTCTGTCCAGAGGCTTCCCCCGCCACTCGACCCAACTCACCACCAGATGGTGATCAGTTGACAACTCCGCCCCTCTCTTTACCCGAGTGTCCAAAACATACGGCCTCAGGTCCGATGATACGATAACGAAATCGATCATGGACCTTCTGCCTAGGGTGCTCTGGTACCACGTACACTTATGAGCATCCTTATGTTCGAACATGGTGTTTGTTATGGCCAATCCATGACTAGCACAGAAGTCCAGTAACAAACCACCACTCCGGTTCAGATCAGGGGGGCCGTTCCTCCCAATCACGCCCCTCCAAGTGTCTCCATCATTGCCCACATGTGCGTTGAAGTCTCCCAGCAAGATTAAAGAGTCCCCTTCAGGAGCCCAATACAGGACTCTTTCCAGGGTCTCCAAGAAGGCCGTATACTCTGAACTGCTGTTTGGTGCATAAGCACACACAACAGTCAGAGTTTTCCCCCCCATACCCGCAGGCGTAGGGAGGTTACCCTCTCGTCCACTGGGGTAAACTCCAACAACGAAGCACCCAACCGGGGGCTTGTGAGTATCCCCAAACCCGCCCGGCGCCTCACACCTTGAGCAACTCCGGAGAAGAATAGAGTCCAACCCCTATCCAGAAGTAAGGTTCCAGAGCCGACGCTGTGCGTAGAGGTGAGCCCAACCAGATCCAACTGGTAATGCTCCACCTCCCGCACAAGCTCCGGCTCCTTCCCCCCCAGAGAGGTGACGTTCCACGTCCCCAAAGCCAGCTTCTGTCGCCCGGGTCTGGTCCGTCAGGCTCTCTGCTTTCACTGCCACCCTTCTGGCAGCGCACCCGACCCCATCGCTGTTTCCCGTAGGTGGTGGGCCCGCGAGACGGAGAAGCAGAGGTGTTGCCCACGTTGCCTTTTCGGGCTGTGCCCGGCCGGGCTCCGTGGCAAGCCCGGCCACCAGACGCTCGCCGACGAGTCCTCCTTCTGGGCCTGGCTCCAGAAGGGGACCCCGGGCTTCCTCCGGGCCGGGTATCCTCACTTCCTGTGTCGTCTTTTATGAGGTCTTTTGAACCAATCTTAGTCTGGCCCCTTGCCTGAGACCAATTTGCCATGGGAGACCCTACCAGGAACACAAGGTTCCAGACAACACAGCCCCCAGGTTCATCAGGGCACACAAACCTCTCTACCACGGTAAGGTGCTTGTTCTTCAGAGAGGAGAGCCCAGAGCCAATGAAATAATAATTTCACGTTGTTGCTTTCAAATAATTATGCTTCATTCTAACAGCTTAAACTGGGAATGCTATAACTTATTTCTGTGACATATTGTATTTTTTCATTCATGTCTAAAGGCTTTTTGTCCTGATGAAGAATGTGGTTATAAAAAGCCTCTTTACAGGGTGACTGTCTGAGAATAGTCCCATCTTTATATATGTAAATTACCTTCATGTGTAATTTCCTTGAGTGCAATTTGTGTTATGTGTGTTTCACAAACAATACCATATTCTCCCTATAGCGTCTGTATGTTTGCCACTTCCAAGAATACATTGGAGCGACGGGTCTCAGTGCCAACAGAAACATTAAATGCATGCATAATTTATGTGTTAGCTTTGTTTTTATACCAAAGCGGCGCGGTATCCATTTGGTACAAAGCGCTTTAAATCCATCTCTCTTTCACCATCAGCAGTCACAGCCCACTTTCACTTGCCAAGTACATCCTGACAGAGAAGAGGAATTAGCAAGTGATATTTCACAGTTATTGTAAGATGCGACAAGCACAGACAAGAGCGAGATATACACCATCTGAACACATACGAAACATCCACAGTTCCTTTTCTATAAACTCAATCCATCTTTGAAAACAGGCCTACGAAGGAACTTCATAATATTAGTCTCAGTCAGTTATATTTGATTCATATCATTCAGACACATAATGAAAAAAGATTTTACATCAACATTAGATACGCTAAAATTCCAACAGCATTACAGTGTAAATTGAATAGAGCTAATGGCCCTAAACCAAAAGATTAATTTTGATGAGAATGATAATATTGTCACATCACAATTGCGTGACTCGAAAAAGGTCGTAAAGAACATTTTAAAAAAGTGATTTTGTCTAAACTTCAGAGGTTGGATCCAGAGGATTAAAAAAACAGTGCTGTGTTTTGGCTTCTTGTAAGTCCCCAAATGAAGTGTTCTAATAATCAAACTGTACTTCTCACACCATATATAATCATCTCATTGGAAACACAGTTGGTAGCTTTACTTGAGAAGCGACTCAACTGGGATTCTGTTTTGAATCACCAAAACATTTAAAACTAATGCTGTTTCTCTGGAGCTTCGCAATTGTTATAATTCTCGATGCGCTTCACCACCAATGTTGTGGAGCTGTGTGTATGCAGTAGCTTAAGATCATGGGAGTTGTTTCGGTATATGTTCATCACCCAAATGCTTCCAAAGCTCTCATGTATATCAAATATATTTTTGTCTCGACCAACAATGAGTGAATGTCACTGCCAATACAGCCACAATTAATTAAGAGGACTAAGTAAAAACACACACACAAAGTAAATATATATTAAATGTACTGTCTGTTGAATGTTTCAAATCTCCTCAAGTCATACACTTCACAGAGAAGCACATTTGAGCCAGTCTCTCTAAACTAACACAAGAATCAGTCCTGTTAGACAAGAGCCATTCCAAATTCATTTAGCTTAGTACACATGAATGATGATCCACTGCCTGATTTTGAGCCATTAGATTATTTCATTAAGTCAATGAAACATAAAATTCCAATTAGGATGCAGTTTGTGAGTCACTGCCAAATGTAGAAATGTAAAACTGGGATGATTAGCTGACTAATTTACACTTAAAACTGGCATTAGATTTGCACTGATCTGCTGCAGCTTCCAATCTGCTGAGTCAGACTTTGGACTTGTTCAGACTGCCAGCCAAAGTCTGTTTGTTGGCATATCAACATTGTAGACAGATTGATTTTGGAAAAGTCTGGACAGCACAAACTACATGAAATGCGATTTCCTTAAATTGGATCCAAACCACATGGAGGTGGACTGCGAGGCAAAATCCATGCTGCTACTAACGGAGTGCTATGGAAGATGACAGATAGACAGGCTTATCTTTTTCTAGCAGCAACTTATTAAATATTATTATATTTAATTATAGTTAAAACTGTACCTATGGTGTCACCACTAGCCCTAATAAGTCTGTGCTCTCAGGCCCTGTAGCTAACAGTAATGATCCCCTTTCTACACACACAAACTGAATCCTAAGACAAAATAACTCTTACACATCCATGATGGACAATCGGCGGCCAGCAGAAACTGGGCGGATAATATCAAATGTGGCATAAGAAACGTGTTTTTATAATTGCATGTGTTGCCCAGACATACTGTTTCTAACTCAACATAGAAAATAATGCGTTTTGAGACTTATTTGTTAAGAATAGAAAGATTAGAGCTCAGACTCATTTTATAAGCGACTTCTCTTCAGAACTTTGAAACAGCATACTGATATCATTTTAATAACAACTATTGATTAATTCTGTGCTATAGCTCCCTCAGCAAATTAAGTATTGTGTGAGTCATGGAATTTTTTGCTCTTCGAGCATTTGTGCTTTTGCGTGTGTGAAGTTCAGCACACATTTAAGTGTTTATAATTATGTCTTTTTCTGATTAAGGAAAAAGGCAACACGTTTATTGACAATGAAGAAGAAGAAATTGCAGCTCAGGAATACTAAAAACATGTTTATAATTGTTTTATAATGTGGTATACATTTTTAAGACAAATCACTCAAGACCAAAAAATCTGCCTGAATCTATAACACCATTTAAAGTTGGCACTGGTGCATAACAATGACAAAACACAGTTTTGGGGGGGTTATGGGAGCGAAGTAACAACAAACTATGATATTGAGAAGACTATTAATATAAATGTGATAAATAAGGTGGTCAATTAAAATAGAACATTATTCAGCAGCCATACAAGGAAAACAGTTTAAGTGAATGTTTCCGCGATTCATTTTCCTATACTGTAAATATGGTGTCTGTTATGGGAGGTTTTATGGTAAATGTTTTTGTCTTTTGAAGATTGGCAAGTTGTTCTTAAGAAATAATTAAGTCAAATGAACATGATGATAAGCTTATCTGTCTGTATTTTAAAACGCTTTACAACAGCTTGTCCTATATGTAGCGATGATTAGCTAATCCTGAGCCCGTTTCCAAATGCTTGTTTTTTGTCAAGATGTCGGACCAGTGAGTCAACTTGGTAAAGTGAATGGGAGTCTTAACCCTGCAAGCACATTCCATTAACAAAGTTAAAACATAAATTAAATGAAAGTCTATAAAGTAAAATTACAAACTGTATCCAGAACGCAAAATAAATACAATAAAGCAATAAAACAATGTAGATTATTCGAAATGGTTTAAAAAAACATACGTAATGAATACAACAGAAAACATAAAAATATACTAGCCACATAATGCTGATCTATAAAGGATGTTTATGTACTGTAAGTGTGCCGTGACTTTTATACCTAGGCCATCCCCGGATGCCCTATAATATAATCAGGCATGAAAACGGGTCAGGGGTGAAAAAGGTGAGAAGGATATTATCCCTCTAGGGGGGTCCGGGGGCATGCTCCCCCGGAAGAAAATGTTGAATATTCCATATTTTAAAGCATCAATCTGATGCATTTTGAGATGCATTTTTTTGCCAACCTGGGGAGAGCTGGAGAAACTTAACTTCAGCCATGAGTCAAAAATATTATGGCCTCCTTACTAAGTATTATGCAAGACATTTCATGCCAGCCTGTCACTGGGTCTAACATTTACAGTATATGAGGCACAATGTGGTTAGGGCTTAATGCTTATGCAGATGGTGGACATGCTGTAACTTAACTTGTCTACTCTTCCATCATGACTGACAGCCAATACAATGTTATGTAATTCAGATTTTAATACATTTTATTGGCAAAGATAGCCTAAAACACACAATACAGTGGTTTCCAGGAGCCTTAGAAAACGGGATGGAATGCTCCGCCAAGGTTCCACGGACCATTGCCTAGAACACAAATTATGTAATTAATGTAAAGCTAGTGTATTCCTGTTTTTGGGTGATGATGCTGCCAGTGACCGCAGCTGATTGTGAATAATAATAATAATAAATGATTATTATTATTGTTATAATAAAAATAACAATCTCAAAGTGCTAGTGTACTCTGTCTATGCTGCCTGTGCTGACTAACAGGCCTACAGCACCTACCTCTGCATTTGCTATGCAGTTTATAACTGGTACGGGGATCTTTCCCTGGCACTACTGCCTGATTGTTTCTGACCCCTGGTTGGCTTGACTCTGGCTTGCTGGATTCACCCTAGCTGATGCTGGAAGGAAGCTGCTGGCAACACTATGAGTGGAAGCTATCATCTGCACCTTCTTCTTGTGAACTTCCGTCTGGCAGTGAGCCTGCAGAGCATGGCTGCCTTTGTTAGCATAATTGATCTCTTTGTGGCAGAGAATGCATCTGGCGAATCCCTGCCTGTTGATTTTGATGAATACATCTCCTAGATGAAAGGACACCTCTTGCTCTTTTACTGAGACCTTGCCTTCCAGTTTTAGCCACGACCAGTTCCAGCTGCATTTCAATCCAGCATCCAGCTGTTTAACAATGGCTGAATCCTTCTCCCCTAACACACTCATTCTGCAAAAATAATGTTTGTATTAGTGTTAGCACTAACTTCTAGTTTAGCCTTATTGATAGAACGGTGGACCACTTTACCCTTCAGCCTTGTCAGTCCCCTCACCTCAAAATCATCAACACGTCCTGGAAAAACGAGTTGTAGAGATTTTAGAAAGTAGCACTAACATTAACCAGTTTTTCTTTTTTGTGATTTACCGTAAGCTATACAAGCTAGCATCTAACTTTAGTAACGATATCTAGCTAATGTTAGGCTAACGTTAACGGTAGCGTTAGCTAATCATTTTCCACCGGAGCTTTAGTGCTAGCTGTCTAACGTTGCGTTCTCTCCTGCTGTGTTCACATTACACATTCGTCACTACCTCCCCGAGTCGGGAGCGATTCATGCTGTGCGGAATCGCCGAGGCCAGGCGTGCTTTCAGCTTCTGATGGTGGTCTGGATCCCGCTCTGGTCAGCACGAGCGAAGCGAACTGCTTGTAAACCAATGATCAGGTCCCTTTTGGCACGCGCACCTGTTCGCAGTTCACTGAGTCTCTGGGGCTGGTTCAGAGGCCGTAACGGTACGCACCGTGGAAGACGAGACCCAATCACTGCCGCTGAGAGACTCTCAGCGGCAGTGATTGGGTCTCGTCGTCCACTCGTCACCCCACGGTGCGTACCATTACAGCCTCTGAACCTACCCCCCCCCCCCCTTAAATATTTTCTCATCGAATGTACACGATTCACGTAGGTCACCTATTTTGGTTTCAAAACGGCGAATTTCGCCGAAAGGTGAGTGATTTTCATGCCTGATAATACATTAACCGTACTTTACCTAGAGGACGGCAGAATTTGTAATTTCCCGTGTTCAGTGAATGCAACAGAGGCAAGACTCCACCAGACCAATCAGAGAGTTGCATGGAAATAAACGTGTTTTATTGGCTGACAGTAACGTACTCTCCTCTGTGACAGTGTTTAAACTTTAAACTGTCAGCGGAGTTTCTGAAGATGCAGAAAGAAACAATTGACTTGGGGCAGGCAGTAAATTACAAAACAGCAGTTGAGAACACACTGAAAAGTTACCGAAGTGACGAGAAAGCACATGTAGTCTATGATATTGATATTCCCGAAACTGTGACACAGAAGAAGAAGCGTAGAAACATGGAAGACTTTGTGGTCGAGGCATCATGTGGAGCACGCTCTCACATTAGCTTATTAGCTCAGATTAGCTATTGATGATCACGTTGATAAATCATATAAAACCAATAGCCAAACACACAAAAAAACATGTTGCTGTGTGAGTATTAAACGATTAACATTAAACTAAACAAACACAACGAAACGTTATTGTCCTTATAAAAATAAAAACATATATTTTGTCCACCGACCTAATACAGGCACCTTAACCTCGAGAGATCCTCACATGTTATGAGAATTTCCCACAATCCATTGCCGTAACCCGTAACAAAGCTAATGCAGGCACACGTTTGTTTGTGACACCAGATGGCGTAATTCTTCTTCTTCTTCTTCTTCTTCTTCTTCTTCTTCTTCTTCTTCTTCTTCTTCTTCTTCTTCTTCTTCTTCTTCTTCTTCTTCTTCTTCTTCTTCTTCTTCTTCTTTTCTTTAATGGCGAATCGCTTCCACTTGGAGCATATATCGCCACCTCTGGCGTAATTCTCCGATTTAACAAGGATTTTATACCAACCTTTATAACTCTGTGTTACACACACACGACACACCTATATGCCGTGAGCTGATTATCGATCCTTCATTGTAACAGATCTGGTAGGCCACCACGTTATTCTTTACTTTCTACGTCTTTATATGTAGAAGATATCACTTTTTTCTCCGTCATGGTGTTTCCATAGCAACAACAACTTCCTGTCAACAGCCTAAACTCGCCTTCAAAATAAAAGCACAGGAAGTTAACCTAAATTACATTTAAGACAAACAACTGCAACGAAAGTAACAAAAAACAATGTAATATCCTTTTAGTTTCACAGAACACAAATTGGGTTATTTACATAATATGTTTACAATACTGTCTATTGTTATTTTGTATTATTCTTTGCGGAATTTGGCCGTGTAAAATGTCCTCTTGCTTGCTTGGTTGCTGCAACCAATGCGTGACGTCATTGGTAAGCGTAACGAACCCCGAACAGATTCTGGTACCTACACCGCCACTGTGGGCTAACCCCTAGATTCCACCGGGAGCGTCTGCGCTGCGTTACGGCTACGCCACGCCACGCTGCGGCGTTTTTAGCGATCGCGGCCACTCTAGTCAATGGGTGCTATTCCACCAGACCCGCTGCGCCACGCTGCGCCACGCTGCGCCACGCTGCGCCACGCTGCGCCGCGGCTCGAAGCGTCCCAGAAGCGCCTCGGCGCAAGGAATTTCTAAAATATAGGATGAATCCTATTTTTGACGCGGCGCGGCGCAGCCGTAGCGCAGGCAGGAAGTGGAACGTGCATCCGGCCCAGGCCCATCCCCCAAATAAATGTCCAGGAAATATGCCCAAATCAACAACAACTGCGAGCCTGCACACACGACGCTCCGCTTCCGCAACGTTTTGAAACGCGCCCGGTGGGTTATGACGCAGGAGGAGGTCGCAGCGTGGCGTGGCGTAGCCGTAATGCAGCGCAGACGCTCCCGGTGGAATCTAGGGGTAAGCCCCGAATGTTTCCAGGTCCAGACGACGCCCCTGACCTAGGCCCTCTGACCCCCACCCCTTCCCTCGAAAAAAAAAGAAAAAAAAAGTTATTACGTCCAACCCACTCTCTTCAGTCTGCGTACAAATGACACGTCTTTACACATTGGAAATGCGTGCAAAAGGTACGCAGAAGTCCGATTTTGCGTGCATATGATACGCCAACCATTCCCATTGAGTTCTGAGTCCGAGTTTTGCGTGCATATGATACGCCAATGGATACGTCCAAATAGCGGTCGGGTCTTGGAAGACCGGAAGCTGTGTGGTTCATAAAAACATGTTCTTACTCAATATCAAGCCACAATTATTTAATGTATTATAAATTGTATAATGTCGGACTTTTTTTGCCGTCCACGAGGAAAAGAAATGTAGCTCAGAGCCTCAGAATACTGAAATCTGTATTTTTTAAATATTTTTTTCCTTCAAATTTGTTATTCTTTTCTAAATAACACACTGTTATTTACTCAACAATAACACACAATTATCCTTGTTTTTATTTATTAGTTTTATTCTATAATATTGGGCTTTTTTGCTGTCCGTCAGGAACTGATTTTCAAAATAAGTCACCGGAAACAGACCTAGGCGATACACACCGACTGAACTGATTACCCAGGATCCTCAGCTATGGTTCAAGCTCGATGATTGGATGTTTTAGCCGCAATGCACGTTGGGATATGGTGTTTCTGCGATATGAAAAACTATCAACAGAATTGCGTTGCCAGGCAACAGCCTGGGGTGAAAACAGTATTTCCGGTCTCGAAGTTTGTATAGTAATCTGCAGTGCTCATCAACTAAAAACATCAGTTTATCCTTGTTAATTACACAATATTGATTGGTTTGAATTGTGTACATTGCTTTTGTGTTTTCCCCCTTCGATTCGGAGAAACAAATCGTTTTTTCGCAATTTAGGATAGCCGAAGACACTACACTACCCAGAATCCTCAGATATCGTTTGGGACTACAGTCAATGACACGACTTTACACATTGGAAATGCGTGCATTAGATACGCAGAAGTCCGATTTTGCGTGCATATGATACGCAAACCATTCCCATTGAGATCTGAGTCCGAGTTTTGCGTGCATATGATGGGCCAACGGATACGCCCACATCGCACGTTTCACTTTAAAGGACCACGACGTCACCAGCAAGCCTACAGCATTGAACCTTGACCCGAATACGGACTTCCTCGAGGTAAACCCGTTTTCTGTAATGTAATAAAGACATTTACAGTGTTTTTTAAATTATTTCAGCTTTTGCATCACTTTACACAGCACCATGTGTCGACATACAAGCTTACGCGTGCAAATTATTTGCTAGTTAAACCGTAAACTGCTCAGTTAGCACAGCTAGTATGAGGCAGCATTGATGTTAGCCTTAGCCTGCAGTATTGAACCTTGACCCGAATACGGACTACTTGGAGGTAAGCGGGGGGGGGGGGGGGGAAACGCCGTTTTCTGTAATTTAATTAAGACATTTACAGTGTTTATAAAATGATTTCACTGTCGACATAAAAGCTTACGCGTGCGAATTATTTTGCTAGTTAAACCGTAAACTGCTCAGTTAGCACAGCTAGACGGCCTATGAGGCAGCATTGATGTTAACCTCTGTCGTTTACGGACCTGTTGCAGTTTAAGCACCACACACGAACAGACTTTGTTAGTGTTATTAAGTAATGGTAGCCGACTGAACCCGCAAGAAATTAAGGGCATTTGTCAACCTGATTTAATCCCAAATGAGTGGCGATTTACTTCTTATAAATCATGTTTGCGGAAAAGGCATGTTAATGCATACATCTGTTAGTCTTATATGTAACTTAGTATCCCTGTTTAAGGTGATTATCGTACATAATACTTTACTGAATCCAGATCAGTATTTCGGGTTTTAAAGCTTACATTCACTCTTCAAGCCGATCTGAGATCTGCTCAAATAATTGTTGCGTTGATATTTAAACAGACATTACTAGTTGCTTGCTGATACATGATCCAGTCCACATGTATGTATGTATGCGTTAACATGCCTTTTCCGCAAACATGATTTATAAGAAGTAAATCGCCACTCATTTGGGGTTAAATCAGGTTGACAAATGCGCTTAATTTCTTGCGGGTTCAGTTGGCTACCATTACTTAATAAGACTAACAAAGTCTGTTCGTGTGTGGTGCTGTCACCAGCTAAGTCAAAAAGCTGAAGAACCATGTCATAACAGGATCAACTATGTTGTATATCGATTGATTTTAAACTGCAACAGGTCCGTAAACGACAGAAGTTAGCTAAGGCTAACATCAATGCTGCCTCATACTAGCTGTGCTAACTGAGCAGTTTACGGTTTAACTCGCAAATAACTTGCACGCGTATGCTTGTATGTCGACACATGGTGCTGTGTAAAGTGATGCAAAAGCTGAAATCATTTAAAAAACACTGTAAATGTCTTTATTACATTACAGAAAACGGCGCTTACCTCGAGGAAGTCCGTATTCGGGTCAAGGTTCAATGCTGCAGGCTTGCTGGTGACGTTGTGGTCCTTTAACGTGAAACGTGCTATGTGGGCGTATCCGTTGGCCTATCATATGCACGCAAAACTTGGACTCAGATCTCAATGGGAATGGTTGGCGTATCATATGCATGCAAAATCGGACTTCTGCGTATCTATTGCACGCATTTCCAATGTGTAAAGTCGTGTCATTGTACGCAGACTGAAGAGAGTGGGTTGATTATGTCACAGCGTATACTTCAGCGGAATATCAAAACAACGGCCCGGGGTGCAAAACGCATCAATGAAAGCGACCCTCTACCACACAAAACAACACCTGTAAATAACCCAATTTGTGTTTTTTGAAATTGAAAAGGATATTGCATTGTGTTTGTTACTTTCGTTGCAGTTGTATGTCTTAAGTGTAATTTGGCTTGGCTTCCTATTTTGTATGGACATGCTTTTATTTTGAAGGCGAGTTTACGCTGTTGACAGGATGTTGTTGTTGCTATGGAAACAAGAAAAGCTTCACAGCGGGCGGAACTTGTTATAAAGTCCGCGATAATAAAACCCACCCATTTAGAGGGAAGATGGATCCCGCTCTGGTCAGCACGAGCGAAGCGAACTGCTTGTAAACCAATGATCAGGTCCCTTTTGGCACGCGCACCTGTTCGCAGTTCACTGAGTCTCTGGGGCTGCTTCAGAGGCCGTAACGGTACGCACCGTGGAAGACGAGACCCAATCACTGACGACTCTCAGCGGCAGTGATTGGGTCTCGTCTTCCACTCGTCACCCAACGGTGCGTACCATTACAGCCTCTGAACCTACCCCCCCCCCCCCCTTAAATATTTTCTCATCGAATGTACACGATTCACGTAGGTCACCTATTTTGGTTTCAAAACGGTGAATTTCGCCGAAAGGTGAGTGATTTTCATGCCTGATAATACATTAACCGTACTTTACCTAGAGGACGGCAGAATATGTAATTTCCCGTGTTCAGTGAATGCAACAGAGGCAAGACTCCACCAGACCAATCAGAGAGTTGCATGGAAATAAACGTGTTTTATTGGCTGACAGTAACGTACTCTCCTCTGTGACAGTGTTTAAACTTTAAACTGTCAGCGGAGTTTCTGAAGATGCAGAAAGAAACAATTGACTTGGGGCAGGCAGTAAATTACAAAACAGCAGTTGAGAACACACTGAAAAGTTACTGAAGTGACGAGAAAGCACATGTAGTCTATGATATTGATATTCCCGAAACTGTGACACAGAAGAAGAAGCGTAGAAACATGGAAGACTTTGTGGTCGAGGCATCATGTGGAGCACGCTCTCACATTAGCTTATTAGCTCAGATTAGCTATTGATGATCACGTTGATAAATCATATAAAACCAATAGCCAAACACACAAAAAACATGTTGCTGTGTGAGTATTAAACGATTAACATTAAACTAAACAAACACAACGAAACGTTATTGTCCTTATAAAAATAAAAACATATATTTTGTCCACCGACCTAATACAGGCACCTTAACCTCGAGAGATCCTCACATGTTATGAGAATTTCCCACAATCCATTGCCGTAACCCGTAACAAAGCTAATGCAGGCACACGTTTGTTTGTGACACCAGATGGCGTAATTCTTCTTCTTCTTCTTCTCTCTTCTTCTTCTTCTTCTTCTTCTCTTCTTCTTCTTCTTCTTCTTCTTCTTCTTCTTCTTCTTCTTCTTTTCTTTAATGGCGAATCGCTTCCACTTGGAGCATATATCGCCACCTCTGGCGTAATTCTCCGATTTAACAAGGATTTTATACCAACCTTTATAACTCTGTGTTACACACACACGACACACCTATATGCCGTGAGCTGATTATCGATCCTTCATTGTAACAGATCTGGTAGGCCACCACGTTATTCTTTACTTTCTACGTCTTTATATGTAGAAGATATCACTTTTTTCTCCGTCATGGTGTTTCCATAGCAACAACAACTTCCTGTCAACAGCCTAAACTCGCCTTCAAAATAAAAGCACAGGAAGTTAACCTAAATTACATTTAAGACAAACAACTGCAACGAAAGTAACAAAAAACAATGTAATATCCTTTTCAGTTTCACAGAACACAAATTGGGTTATTTACATAATATGTTTACAATACTGTCTATTGTTATTTTGTATTATTCTTTGCGGAATTTGGCCGTGTAAAATGTCCTCTTGCTTGCTTGGTTGCTGCAACCAATGCGTGACGTCATTGGTAAGCGTAACGAACCCCGAACAGATTCTGGTACCTACACCGCCACTGTGGGCTAACCCCTAGATTCCACCGGGAGCGTCTGCGCTGCGTTACGGCTACGCCACGCCACGCTGCGGCGTTTTTAGCGATCGCGGCCACTCTAGTCAATGGGTGCTATTCCACCAGACCCGCTGCGCCACGCTGCGCCACGCTGCGCCACGCTGCGCCACGCTGCGCCGCGGCTCGAAGCGTCCCAGAAGCGCCTCGGCGCAAGGAATTTCTAAAATATAGGATGAATCCTATTTTTGACGCGGCGCGGCGCAGCCGTAGCGCAGGCAGGAAGTGGAACGTGCATCCGGCCCAGGCCCATCCCCCAAATAAATGTCCAGGAAATATGCCCAAATCAACAACAACTGCGAGCCTGCACACACGACGCTCCGCTTCCGCAACGTTTTGAAACGCGCCCGGTGGGTTATGACGCAGGAGGAGGTCGCAGCGTGGCGTGGCGTAGCCGTAACGCAGCGCAGACGCTCCCGGTGGAATCTAGGGGTAAGCCCCGAATGTTTCCAGGTCCAGACGACGCCCCTGACCTAGGCCCTCTGACCCCCACCCCTTCCCTCGAAAAAAAAAGAAAAAAAAAGTTATTACGTCCAACCCACTCTCTTCAGTCTGCGTACAAATGACACGTCTTTACACATTGGAAATGCGTGCAAAAGGTACGCAGAAGTCCGATTTTGCGTGCATATGATACGCCAACCATTCCCATTGAGTTCTGAGTCCGAGTTTTGCGTGCATATGATACGCCAATGGATACGTCCAAATAGCGGTCGGGTCTTGGAAGACCGGAAGCTGTGTGGTTCATAAAAACATGTTCTTACTCAATATCAAGCCACAATTATTTAATGTATTATAAATTGTATAATGTCGGACTTTTTTTGCCGTCCACGAGGAAAAGAAATGTAGCTCAGAGCCTCAGAATACTGAAATCTGTATTTTTTAAATATTTTTTTCCTTCAAATTTGTTATTCTTTTCTAAATAACACACTGTTATTTACTCAACAATAACACACAATTATCCTTGTTTTTATTTATTAGTTTTATTCTATAATATTGGGCTTTTTTGCTGTCCGTCAGGAACTGATTTTCAAAATAAGTCACCGGAAACAGACCTAGGCGATACACACCGACTGAACTGATTACCCAGGATCCTCAGCTATGGTTCAAGCTCGATGATTGGATGTTTTAGCCGCAATGCACGTTGGGATATGGTGTTTCTGCGATATGAAATAACTATCAACAGAATTGCGTTGCCAGGCAACAGCCTGGGGTGAAAACAGTATTTCCGGTCTCGAAGTTTGTATAGTAATCTGCAGTGCTCATCAACTAAAAACATCAGTTTATCCTTGTTAATTACACAATATTGATTGGTTTGAATTGTGTACATTGCTTTTGTGTTTTCCCCCTTCGATTCGGAGAAACAAATCGTTTTTTCGCAATTTAGGATAGCCGAAGACACTACACTACCCAGAATCCTCAGATATCGTTTGGGACTACAGTCAATGACACGACTTTACACATTGGAAATGCGTGCATTAGATACGCAGAAGTCCGATTTTGCGTGCATATGATACGCAAACCATTCCCATTGAGATCTGAGTCCGAGTTTTGCGTGCATATGATGGGCCAACGGATACGCCCACATCGCACGTTTCACTTTAAAGGACCACGACGTCACCAGCAAGCCTACAGCATTGAACCTTGACCCGAATACGGACTTCCTCGAGGTAAACCCGTTTTCTGTAATGTAATAAAGACATTTACAGTGTTTTTTAAATTATTTCAGCTTTTGCATCACTTTACACAGCACCATGTGTCGACATACAAGCTTACGCGTGCAAATTATTTGCTAGTTAAACCGTAAACTGCTCAGTTAGCACAGCTAGTATGAGGCAGCATTGATGTTAGCCTTAGCCTGCAGTATTGAACCTTGACCCGAATACGGACTACTTGGAGGTAAGCGGGGGGGGGGGGGGGGGAAACGCCGTTTTCTGTAATTTAATTAAGACATTTACAGTGTTTATAAAATGATTTCACTGTCGACATAAAAGCTTACGCGTGCGAATTATTTTGCTAGTTAAACCGTAAACTGCTCAGTTAGCACAGCTAGACGGCCTATGAGGCAGCATTGATGTTAACCTCTGTCGTTTACGGACCTGTTGCAGTTTAAGCACCACACACGAACAGACTTTGTTAGTGTTATTAAGTAATGGTAGCCGACTGAACCCGCAAGAAATTAAGGGCATTTGTCAACCTGATTTAATCCCAAATGAGTGGCGATTTACTTCTTATAAATCATGTTTGCGGAAAAGGCATGTTAATGCATACATCTGTTAGTCTTATATGTAACTTAGTATCCCTGTTTAAGGTGATTATCGTACATAATACTTTACTGAATCCAGATCAGTATTTCGGGTTTTAAAGCTTACATTCACTCTTCAAGCCGATCTGAGATCTGCTCAAATAATTGTTGCGTTGATATTTAAACAGACATTACTAGTTGCTTGCTGATACATGATCCAGTCCACATGTATGTATGTATGCGTTAACATGCCTTTTCCGCAAACATGATTTATAAGAAGTAAATCGCCACTCATTTGGGGTTAAATCAGGTTGACAAATGCGCTTAATTTCTTGCGGGTTCAGTTGGCTACCATTACTTAATAAGACTAACAAAGTCTGTTCGTGTGTGGTGCTGTCACCAGCTAAGTCAAAAAGCTGAAGAACCATGTCATAACAGGATCAACTATGTTGTATATCGATTGATTTTAAACTGCAACAGGTCCGTAAACGACAGAAGTTAGCTAAGGCTAACATCAATGCTGCCTCATACTAGCTGTGCTAACTGAGCAGTTTACGGTTTAACTCGCAAATAACTTGCACGCGTATGCTTGTATGTCGACACATGGTGCTGTGTAAAGTGATGCAAAAGCTGAAATCATTTAAAAAACATTGCTGGTGACGTTGTGGTCCTTTAACGTGAAACGTGCTATGTGGGCGTATCCGTTGGCCTATCATATGCACGCAAAACTTGGACTCAGATCTCAATGGGAATGGTTGGCGTATCATATGCATGCAAAATCGGACTTCTGCGTATCTATTGCACGCATTTCCAATGTGTAAAGTCGTGTCATTGTACGCAGACTGAAGAGAGTGGGTTGATTATGTCACAGCGTATACTTCAGCGGAATATCAAAACAACGGCCCGGGGTGCAAAACGCATCAATGAAAGCGACCCTCTACCACACAAAACAACACCTGTAAATAACCCAATTTGTGTTTTTTGAAATTGAAAAGGATATTGCATTGTATTTGTTACTTTCGTTGCAGTTGTATGTCTTAAGTGTAATTTGGCTTGGCTTCCTATTTTGTATGGACATGCTTTTATTTTGAAGGCGAGTTTACGCTGTTGACAGGATGTTGTTGTTGCTATGGAAACAAGAAAAGCTTCACAGCGGGCGGAACTTGTTATAAAGTCCGCGATAATAAAACCCACCCATTTAGAGGGAAGATATGATTGGTCAATTGTACTGTCATTTGACATTACTCTCTCGTTCAGTTACTATAGCTGGGCCCTCTGTGAATTCATAGCAGGACCACCAATCAGCTCCTGTCTTCACAGTAACTCGCAGAGACGGCATTTAACCCTTCACATTCCAACAGAAACTGAACAGGCAGATTCGAATGATTTATTTCTTTGGAAATGTTATTTTAAATACAATTAAATCAAGTTATTTTGGTAAAACTAATGAAAAATATAACTAAAAAAATATTTCCAAAAAAATTATTAAAAAGAAAATGTTTTTTTTTAATGTTTTCAAATATTATTTTGTAGAATATCTTAGGACCCTGACGGCTCGCCACTGGTGTGTAGTGTGAGTGTGTGCGCCAGGGCCTTTAAGTGTCCGTGTGTTTTCTTTTGGTGCATGAGCGCATGCGTCTTTAAATATTCTAATCGATGTTTACGACCCCTGGCAAGAGGAGAGCTGTCAGTGTGCCAACATCACTGCAGCTGGAGACTCTGCTGCCCCCCAAACACACACACACACACACACCACACACACACACACACACACATACACACACCACCTTTCCTCTCTCTCTTCGCTAATTCTCTTTCTCTCTCTCCCTCAGCTGCTGTCACTGCTCTCACAGGTTTCTTTAACCTCTAAACATCCCGATTCCTTCCTCCACCCTCCGTCCTTTCTCAGTCATAACTCATCCTCGTCACTGCTCCTGCATCCCATCCTCTCTCTTGCGTTCTCTCTTTCTTATAATTGTGCGTGTGTCTCTCTCTTTTGGGTTTCAAATCATGATCCCCTCTGCTGCTGCAAGGAAAACTCCCCCTACTCAGCGCTGTTAATGTAGTCACTGACAGTGGGAGCTGCTCTCTCTCTCTCTCTCTCTCTCTCTCTCTCTCTCTCTCTCTCTCTCTCTCTCTCTCTCTCTCTCTCTCTCTCTCTCTCTCTCTCTCTCTCTCTCTCTCTGGGCATCTCCCCCCAATCTTCCTCCTCCTCCCCAAGCATCCTCCTCTCACATCGCTCTACGGCTCCACTTGCGCTCGTAGCCTCCCGCCTGTTCGCTGCTCTCTGCTTACCGCTCACCGCCTATCTTCCTCTATTGCACGCACACACATTTACACACACATGCATGCATGCACTTCCCCTTCTTTCATTGTCTCCCCTCTCTCTCTCTCAGTCACACTTGGTACTGTGAAGACTTGAGGAACCCTGGAGAGGAAATGATGCTGTTGGGGATTCTGTTGGAGCTTTAGTGGTGATTTTTTCTTTTTACTCTTTAAAAAAAGAAAGAAAGAAAACTAGACTCAGAACAATGTTGATGCAACAGCACCTCTTCCCTCTGAGCTGTGTTGATCTGCCTGCCTCCTACCTAGAATCATCCCATTTTGGGGGGATTTAAGCGACAGTTTGTGTGCTGCGCCGGCTGTGCGCTCTGCAGTTCTGGTGCGCTGGATCTTCTTCTTCTCCTCCTCTTTATCTCTCCACTGAAGGATGCTGAGTTCTGTCCACAATCAGGAATATTACTATTTTAAGTACCAATACTCTTGCTGCTGCTGTCCACTTTTCTGCCCCAGCCATATCGCAGCCTGAGGCGCCCCGCTCCTCTAAAAGGAAGAAGAAGCATGTCAGAGGCACCCGTGTTGCACATGGAAATTAGCCGTCTGCTGCTGGTTCTGCTGGACTCCAGCCTCTAACACCCGACTAGAGATCATCCATAAATCACAGAAAGGCTCTGAAGAAATTAGGGCTCCTAAGAGTTCCCCTCTGGCAAGCCACGATTCCTGTATCACTGTATATCGAGGAGCGCCAGCTGCTTAACCAGCTCTATGGTTTTCTGACTTGTCCAAGACTGTGATTTTGGCATCTGACTGAGAGGTAAGGCTGCTTTTACTTTGACTTTGCTGTGTTGCATCTTTGTGATATTTGCACTCTCTGCTCATCCTGAACAACATTGATTTTGTACTTTGGAGAGGAACGGCTCAGGCTCAGTGATGTGGCAGATTTTGCTTTCGGGTTACTCTCTTGGTCTGCTCGAAGCCGATTTTTTAAAGAAACTGTGTCCACTATTCAGCTGCTACATACCGCAAACGCAAGCTTTGTCTTATTAGTCATGACTGGCTCTGCTGTGTTTACTATGCATCATCCAGTGTCTGTGGCAATGTCCCTCTCTGTGTGTCTCTGCTCGGCAGACGGTCAGAAATGAATGGCACTGCAGTTGAGAAGCCGGAGGTGTTTAGTGTTAAGTGGATTGCTCAAACCACGGAGCGTCATCATAATCACTCTGCTAGAGTAGATGCACAGGAATTTGCAGACACGTTAACTGCAGCTATTTTCAGTTCATCATATCCATTTTTGGAGCGGAAGTTTGAATATCTGGAGTTTATGACTCGTTTTCTGTCTCCAAAATTAAGTCAACTGACTCATTCTGTTCAAGTTTAAATTTGTTCTCACATGGCAGATATTAAAAACATGTTATCCAATATTTTGTTGGCATATTCCTGTTAAAATGTGAAGCTTGTTTCAGGAGCCTTTCTCTAAAAGTGGTACCCCTCTCATCATCCACATGAAATGGTACGACTAATTGGGATTGGAAATGGAAGAACCTCCTCTATGTAGGTGTGCTTTGCATCCAGTGTGCATCATATTGGGAAGTTGTCTCTACTGTATTTCAATTGATTCCTAGACAATTCTCTGATATGAATGCACTGTAGGGTAGTTGCATTCAGGGGTTCACCGTACAATACATTCACTGCCAGAGTCTTTGCTGAAAGGGAACTTCCTCTGAGTCAAGCCTTATAAATGCATGAGAAAATATATCACATCCTGTGTCTGAACTAATATATATCACTGAGATGTTCACTCACATGGTGTTACTCGATCATGTCTGCGAAAGCAAATTCAAACTCACGGGGGATTGCATTTCGAGGTCTGCTTTAGTTTCTGGATCGCCGCACTTTGGCATTTGTTGAATAAATTACTCAAATGTAAGTCAGTGTGTATGTGAGTAGAAGGAAACACTTTTGATAACAATAGAAAGACATCCTTTTGGAGCCACCATTATCTAATTATTCACAGATGGTTTAATGACTTTCTATCCTGCTTTAGTTCTACAAGCTAATAATTGTATTGAGGATTTGTAGGTAGATAACTTTTTGGAAGGTCTAGGTCAATATATCATTAAAAAAGCTCATGAAAGTGTTAATGCATATACAGTATATATAACTAAACAAGTTATTAGACAATTATGCTATTTCTTTGCATTGAGATGCGGTAACTCCTCATGGCAATGTAGTTTGTTGTTTTTTAGCTTTTGTTTCTTTAGATTTTTTCTATTGCCCTCTTTATACTGTATTATTTCTACATGCAGATAAGACTTTTGACAGCTTTTCCTGCAGTTTTTTGGTGATAGAGGATATATCCTCTTTGAAGTTATGTCAGTATTTGCTAAATGCTGCTAACTCTTTAGATTGACGTCAATATGACCCACCTTTTGAAGCAATACTTGTTAAAGTGATTAAAGTACTTTTGACACCTTTTCCATACGTTTTTTGTTTTCCTTTTTTTTTCACTCTGGCAGCGCTGTATTTTTAAAGGTTACATTTTTGACATTTATTACAGCAAACTGTTAATGAGCTAACAAGCTCTACCCTGGCTCTGAGCTGTATGACCAACCAGTGTAGCTTCAGCAGACTTCAAATAATGATGGAGAGAGTTTGAACTTAAGTGTACAGTGTATCCAGACTGGCCTTTGAAGTCATACAGAGCCTTTGAACCACAGTACTTGTCATGTAAATGGTTCACTCAGACATGGTCACTCGAGCCTACAAAAGTGTAGTTCTTGCCTGTACATTGTGTGTTTTCCCTTTTGGGTCGTTGTTTCTGTTGTATTACATGTATCATTTTCATAAATAAGTAGATAAACTAATATTTCATGGCATCTTCGTAATTTTTCTTGGTGCCCATGTTCAAACAGACTTAATTGTTGATTTGGAAATTAATCTAAAATCCTGATCACCATTTTTTTCTTTTAACTGACGAGTTTATGGCCATGTTTCATGCTAGCAGATATGTGAGTTTTGATACTCTACAACAGCAAGCTAACAAGCTCGCAAAACCAGTTTTATGCTGATGTTTAGCAGGTATATAGTTTATAATTTCGGCAACCATAGCTTGATGTGTTAGCATGCTGAAATATGCTATAATTACTAAACACAAAGAAGAACTAATGATGGGAATTGTACAAGTGTTGTACATATTTGGTCATTGAGCAAGTATAAAACATATTAAATGTTTAACCTCAAGGTGGTGCTTGCTTTTAATGCAGTAAGCATAGAACCAGATAATTTATTGCTTCAGAATCATAAAAAGATAAATAACCAAACTTGAGCCCGGCTTAAGAATGACACTTTACATACAAATGAAAAGTTCTCCTCTAGTTTATCTGAGGGAGAGTTTTAAATCAAGTCAATTTTATTTATATACCAACAAATAAATATCTCAGGTCACTTTCCATACAGAGCAGGTCTAGTCCATGCTCTTTGGTGTGAGTGTAAGTGAGGGGTTAAACGAAAGATGGGAGGTATAGTGAGAGAGAGGTGTAAAGCAGAGAAATATAGGAGGACAGGGAAGTGAGCGATGACGAGGCATGAAAACTTGCAAGGAGCATGGGAGGCAGATATGAGAAAAGTGGGAGACCGCAGGTGTCGACCAAATCATAATCCCCATCGGAAACCAACGTTGCGCTGACGGATCCTGACACAAGACAGCCAGAGAAGAAAAAACAGAAATGCATTTTGGTATTGATGAATAGGATACTGCAGCAGGAGCAGAATACGCTCTGAGGTGTTTCTCTCCACACTACCTCAGCAAGCACTCATGAATTACTTAGACTAAAAAACTAGTCCGTACACACTTGAATAATACACACACACACAAACACACGATGCATAACTAAATTAGAACGCAGAGGGTGTCAACTAAAAGTCAGTAAAGTTGATTTGAAGCCAGAGGACGAGCTGCTGCGTCCTTCAGCCTCTCAGCACCTTAAACAAATCAGCTCATTTTAAAAGGTCTGATGACAGCCTTCACTGTCCTTGCTCAGTCTTTCACCCTTTGACACAAGCATGTATTTTGTATGTTTGTAGACTGATGGATAGATGGACCTCTGAGATGCGCCCTTTCCTTGAGTCAGGAAGAGACGTTAGAATGGAGAAGCCAAAGCTGCCAAATGGGAAATCCTTGGTTCTATATCAGTCCATGTTAGTTACTTGAGAAATACTGCACATTTTGACCACTTGATAAATCACTTCCTGCTAGGTTACAGCTGTGTTTCTTCACTGTAAGCTCCTCCAGAACCTGGCTTTTCCTCGTCTCATGGATCTAAGCATTGGAAGATCCTCCATGATAAGGAAAGATCTTTGTTCAAGGGAGGAGAGAGGACTCAAGGAATCATAATGAAAAGTGCTCCTTCATTCAGTAAACTACCTCTGACTTTTATACTGTTTGGGTTTGTTAAGTTTGGTTATAGCCTTTCTACACCATGAAGAATTGTTTTTGCACGTGTCACAATACCTGCCATGACAAAAGTTTTTTTGGTAAGGTGTTAGGATTATTTTCTCTTATAGTTGAATAAAATACATACTTACTTATTGATTTACTTCATTCCTGCCATCTTATTTCCACACATTTATCCTTATCATTCCTTCATCCAGTCCGACTCATTATTTCCCGTCTTTCCACCCTTTTACGTTTTTCTCCATTCTCCTTTCCTTATTTTCTATCTTCCTTTTAGTCATTCAATATTCCGTCTTTCTTGCTTTCTATCTATGTTTTCTACTTGCATGCCTTTTTATTCTTTTTTGTTCTGTCCGTTATTTACTTCCTGCCACTCATCTTTAATTTCTTCCCTTCCACAACACTTCAATGCACATGTACTGTGTATGAATGGGTGTTTATCAGTTGAGTCGTGTCTTCATGTCCACCTCCTGTCCAATTAACCACACAAACAACATTCCATCTCCTCTCAAACAACAATACAAAGACTATAACAGCTTCCCTGAATTCACTTAGTGTTGTCAGTAGTGTATTGCTCAGTTAATCTACATATATGCGTTTGTATTTTAGCTCTAAGTGGGACTGGGTCCATGTTTGCATGTATGTGTGTTTGTATGAAAATGTGCGAGCGGGGATCTCTCTGGGGGGCAGGGAAAAATTGGAGGCTTACTTTCTTTTCCACTAATTACCCAGCAACAGTCCCCACTAATTGTCAGGGCCTGGCATGCATTTCATGTCTTTAAATACCCAGCAGCGTGATACCACGAAAACGAAGCAGGGAAATTAGGAGAGGGAGGAAAGGGCAGAAGAAATCAGGTCCTTGGATCCCCTTTGAAGTTGTGTACAACCCGTTACCTCAAGTCTAACTGCTGCTGCATGTGGATCCATCTTCTCAGTGGATCGGATCTGCATCATAGCATCAAAACAAATGTACTGTTTTAGGCTAACACTGAGATGACTGTCCATGGCTTTTTGCTCCCTGCAATATTCATTTGAAACTGGCCCCCTTAAGAGAGTGGACATACAGTACTAACATACCTGTAAAGTCTAATGCAATCAAATGCAATGGTCCTGCAACCAACCCTGCCTTAATGAAGAAGTAATCATCAGAGTATTGATGCAGGCTGTAGTTAGGGGAACTGTCAGCCCTCTGAGTAAGAGAGGGCCCGGATGACTCAAAAGTAATTGTGAAAGATTTTCTTAGTCAAAAGTAACCTTCACCAATACTATTTGGCTGTATTGGGAAAATGCAGTACAGAAACCAATCCCTGATCAGTATCTTCATTTTTCCTTCCCGCTATATTCAGAAAAACTTGTAAGGGAGTTTGTAGTCCTATTCGATACAGAACAACACAACATTTTGGAGTGATATTAAAACCAACCAATTATGATACACCTCTGAGAGTAGGGTTTATTCAATCGACGAAGATGTGAGGATTTCAATCAGGAGGATAATTTGATGGAAGCTAATCAGAATAGCATCTTCTACATCAGGGTAGAAGTAGTTGCTACATTAAGGTAATTATGATTGCTTGACTGTAAATATGAAATCTGTAAAGAATGGGTTATTTTTTCCGGTTTGGACTCTCCGCCTTGTGCGGCTCTTGCAAGCCAGTGACGTTTTTGAGACCCTTTGTGGACATGGAGAGAATTAAGGGGGCATCCTGTTTTAATTAACACAGTGATTTCCCAATTACAGATACACATATTATCCACATTAGCTTGACTACAGTTTGATTAATACAAATCAGGAGCTCTTTTCATGCAGGACTATTGTATATAATTAAATGTAATTGTACAAATGTTTATTTTGTCTTGACCATGCGCACTTCATAATTACTAATCTAAACCTAACTATGAAAATAATGTTCTCAGTTATTGTGCCTTAAATATTATTGTGACCGTATTAATATAATCATATGAATGTACATTGTTTTATAACTGTAGCTTCCAGTGTGTAAATTGATTATGGTGCGGTTCCAAACGTTTTTCATAGCCTGGACCAAACCAGTTAGTCAGCAGAAGAGACAGAAATGCCAATACAATTCCACACACCATATTGCAAAAGAAAACCGGCTGTTCACAACATTTTACAGCCTAGCTTTAATTTTTGTGGACTGACTATTATAAGCCGTAGCTCTACTGTGTTCAACCAGGGGTGATGATATTGTATTGTATCTCTTTATTTCCAGAGAACTGATCAGTAGAAAAATGCAGGGTATTTATGTGTACATGTCCTGAAATGTGTTTCTAAATTAAATGGCAGTCTCAGGATCTGAGAGTATAGGCGGAGAAACACACTCAAGTCTTCCCAATCTCCTGTCTTCTCCGAAAACCGCTTTATTAACCCCTTCCACTGAGCGATACTGACAGCCTGCATTAGCAGCCTGGAATTGATTTCACTTTACAGTTTGAGTCCTTTGAGGGATTGATTTGTCTTGTAGGGAAGAACAGAAGCCAACACAAAGGTCCATCTGAAGGTTAGAGAACCCAGCGTGGAGGAGAGGTGAATGGAAAGACAGACAGCCGTGAAGAGAGAGAGAGACAGGCAAGGGTTCAAGGGATGTGATGGGCTTTTGATCACATAAGTATAGCAAATACATTCAATAATGAGCCACATCAGATAAATACACAGAGAGGTGGGGGCCGATGATCTGTCATGCCTGATTGCTCTAGATTCCTAAGGGCCCACTTGGTAAACGTGTGATTTAATGTCCCGTTAAAGGAACTTCCTGCTTTTGAAAAAGTGTCACCTGCTCTTCAAACAGTGCTCATGTGTTGAGTTGGTGATTCAATGGTTAAAAAGCATGCAATTCATTATAGATCAGGCCGGATGAAAGTGAACCCCTCTACACATCTATTTTGCATGTACACCATTGTGAACATAATTTGGATGAATGCTTTAAACTTTACATTTGAACGGGATTTATGTTGAAGTAGGCATTGAAATGATGTTGATTCAATTATGTTTAACCTAAACGTCTAAAGAAAAAAAACGTTTTCCTCCACCAAATTTAGCCCAGCTTTAAATGAGACATCTGGTATTACTTTACACCTATCCCAACATTATTGAGACGGTGCAAAATAAATGGCTGGCTCTTGTCATCTCAAGAGACAAGAGTTCTAAAACCAACAAAGAGTGTTTGCTAATAGGAAGGGCTATCCTCTTCCTGTTAGGGAGCCATATATGTGATGTCTATATTCTTATCCTGACAGAAAGTGGGTGGATCCTAATCACTTAAATGTTTATTTATTTTGTTCTAAATGTGATCAGAAGTTCAGCTAACCAAGACTGAGCAATAATCACCTTTCATCCCACATAAGAAACTTACCTCAGGTCTTGTTCTCAGCTGTTTAGATGAGTCATGTGTAGATGGGATGATGAAACATGTTAATATGCAATAGTGAATTCATATTAAACATAATCACATAGTAAATGTTAATGCTGTAAAATATAGTTCTGTATTTGTTTGATTAGAACCATCTGCAGTTGCATCTTGTCAGGCGCTTTGCGTCAACACACCTGGCTGCACCTGTTATTCATTAGCTGATGTTTCCTTCCTTCCTGAGGTAAAGTCAACTTCATCTACATTTAATCATAATCTCAGATGCAAAATGTGTTCCTATTTTCTATTCTACATGGTAATATTAACAAGGTATACATTTAAACCCACTTAATGCAAACTATGTGCAATCCGGGATACTTTTTTTTTTTTTAGCAACATTTTAGATCAACTGGTACTGCAGAATGAACCAGTATTACAGTAAATGAATACAAAATAAAACAATTTCCTCTTCATGTTCACTAATGCAGTATTCCCAATGGAAGTCATCCCTGAAAACTTCATTTCACAAACTGTTGTGATACCTCTTACTGGTTTACTGCTGTGTCCCACTCACGTAAAACAGTGAACTATATGTGAGTCCAGGGAGCTGTCCATCGTAACATCGGGCCCTTTTTTGGCATTGAATTACAGCACCGATGTTGGTGTGGGGCTAAAGAACACGCATTGATTTGTTTGTCAAAGGGGGTGAATAATTCTGATGAGCTATTGATTGTTGTAAATCAAGACATAAGTCACCTCGGTTAAGGGCAGCAGGGCCCAGCTGATAGATTGTATGATGTATATATGATTATTGAAGCTTGAAACAAGGCATTGAAAAATGACCACTTTGCTGAATGGCTGTTTAAATTCATCATTCACAGAGGGATTTTATTGACAAGCTCATGCAGAAAACAATTGCTGAACACTAACAAAAGGGGCCTTAACGTTTTTTTGTTCCCTTTAAGGTTTCACACTTTAACATTCAGCACTGGTGGCTTTACGACGCCACAGAGAAGCCGGTCATGTTTTTTCAGATAGGGGACAGAGTATTGCGTAATCAGCATACCATGAGTAGATGACTGTGTGAACGCCAGCGGCTCGTGAAGGATGGTTATTGTTTCAGAAAGAGACAGAGTGAACGGAAGGGAGAATGTGAGAGAACAAGGGGGAGAGAGTGAAAGAGGAGTTCAAACGGCAGAAAAAAAAGAGACAGAAACTTGAAAGCGACAATGAAATAGAGCATCAGAGATATAAAGGAAGAGCGCAAAACAAAGGAGAGGGCAAGACAAAACTGCAGAAAATGAAAGAAAAGCGAAAAGATTACAGAGGATGACAGAGTCAAAGTGAAATGGAGAAAGCAAGAGAATGAAAGAGAGATCATGAAGGGGAGTGATAGTGAATGTGAAGAAAGAGAACGAGAATACTATTATATTCAACTTCAACAAGCTCTGAGGTCTCATCCGTGTCGATCGTTTTCTGGAGCTTTGGTGGGACGGAATTCAGACTCACCCCATGTGCACTTTCAGCTTCTCCCTCAAGTGTCTCCTCAGTCAGTGTGTGACATTTAAATACAATTTATTCTGGGTAAATCATTCTCACTATTTTGTGCGTTTTGCAGTCTGCTGCATCTTTATTCTATTGTTCCAATACAGCCGTGAGTTAAAGTACATTTTGAATTAATGAATGAAATGAACATACCCTAAATCTGAAATATATCACTTCTCCCCAGGCCATGAAGTCTAGGGTATTTGCTCAGCAACGCAAAAGCATTGAGCAAAACACTCTCATTGAAAACAATTACAAAAAGTCACCCGACGCCGCTTTAACCTGCTCCAATGCCAAAACAGACCTTATATAACCTACACGACTATACTTATCGTGACACCAATGAAGATTCTTCTTTTCCCCCACTTCTCAAGGATCTCCCACAACATTGTGATAGCGTGTAAGTCCTATTTCTGCTTCTTGTTTTCTGATACAGCATCACCATCTGCAGACATACTTGGGGCAGGGTCAGCATTCAGCCTAGTTTAGATCTCCTCTCCCCACTTTCTCCTGAGTTTAGGCTTCTGCTAGACTCCTTTACTGCCAAGAAAAGGCATCCTCACTGATGTATCATTTGTATATTGACTTACCTTTGGTGCACTGATGCTCTGATAAGTGACTTTTGTTACATGTTGTCTCTCTCCTACATACTTAACACCACATTGTATCCATGTTTTGTCTTCTCTTGTTTTCTTGTGTTGCTTCCTTCTGTGATTCTGTAGATACTTTATCGTTTGTTTTACTCATGCTAGTGTTGCTGCTACTTGAAGTGGCTTATTTAATTTCACATTGTGTGCGAACATGTCTGGCAATAATACCATATTCAGCAGAGAAACGTATCCGAATCAACAGTGTGAGCAGATATGCTACTTCTCAGACTGTTATTTGTATGTGAATATGAATGTGCACGGGAGTATGTATTTATGCATTGTTTGCGCTCCAGCACTTCTCAGTAGCATTTACATGAAAGAGAAAATCACTGCCGGTTTCCAAACGAGACTGCTTCTCCCTGAACTACAGAGAAAATTAAATGAGTCAGGATGTAAAATGTATTCATTATTTGATTTCCATCTCCTGACGGCAGCCACTGAATCCCACACTATAACCGGCTCAGCACAAGTGCCCCTGGCGCATGGCTAAAAGAGCACAATAACACTGGCATATCATTTTAATGCAGATTTTCCCGGTAGAAGCTCACTTTGGCGCCAGTCAGATGCAGAATATATAAAGTCAGTCAGAATTGATTTATTGTTTATTTTTTCTAGAAAGCATTACAGCCACATAATAAACCCTGTTTACTGAGTGGAACACCAGTGGAGTATGAATTGTTTGTGCAATACCTCAGTGGTAATATAGCTGTGTTTGTGTAAATGTGTTTATTCCAACACAGTCTCACTCCCTGATAGTCCAATAGCGACGCTTGGTCAGGGTCCTTTGGCGTGCAGTTGTGAAGCGCCGAGTCTCCTTCAGCTTCATAAACGGACGCAAAGAGCTTTCAACTGATTGCAATGTATTCCCATCGGCGGCGGTATTTGACCTTCAGGGAAGCACCGCATCGGTCCATGTCGGCGGCAGTTAAAGGCAATGTGAGCGTCCATTCCCATTGGATAACGGAGGATTTTACACCCGGAAGTAAGTATTCTCTTTACTGTCGATTGATTTTACAGTGATATCTGCACTACTCATCAACTCAAAAACACCAGATTATGCTTGTTAATTACACAACATTGATTTTTTTAAATTGTGTACAATGCTTTTGTATTTTTCCCCTTCGATTCGGAGAAACAAATATTTTTTCGGAGTTTAGGATGGCAGAAGACACTACACTACCCAGAATCCTCAGCTATCATTTGGGACTACAACATGTGCTTTGCTTGACAAACCCCGTGATTAGTCCTCAAGCTATGTGATTGGATGTTGGAGTGGCATAGCGCGAAGTTTATGCCGAGCGTCAAACAGCACTTTGAAATGGAATGAAACCCATCGACGGCACACTATCCAAAACAGGACTCGAACGTGTCCAACCGCAGATTTATGGAGCGACACAAAGAGATATCCTTCTGTGAAAACCTTTGATTCTAATATGTCAACAACATGAAACGAGAATATGAACCTGGCTTTATCCAGTGTTCAAACAAGAGTTCTGGCTTTCCTACATTCTGACACATCCTTCATCTACACCAGTGGTTCTCAAACTTTTTCTGTCAGGCCCCCCCTTTGGAGAAAAAAAAAAGTCGGGCCCCCCCAACACAAATAGTCACGTAATGGGCAGACAGAACAGTTGGGGGTGATGGGGGTCTTTTATAATCCTGAGGGCTTTCTTTAAGGTTAACCTGGTATTTTTACTCCACTACATTTATTTTAGTTACTTTACAGATTTGGATTAATGATGTGAAATATAAACAACCCTTAAATCAGACTTTAGTTACACCTGAGTAAAATTCAGGGGAAGGTGATTGTCAAGTGCAAACAATCAGGCGAGATATTTGATAGTTGGTGCTTGAGAAGACTAAACATTTATCTGCAGATCCCTATAAAGCATATTCATTACTCGTTATTCACTAATTGTTCATTAAAAACTGTATATAATGGCTATTTTGCCCCATCCCTTTCAAGATTTCAAGATTTTCAAAGGTTTATTGACATATCATATACACAACTACGGTGTAGTTATGCAATGATGACAAACTTGGGTTGCAGGTTCCTCAACAGTGCATTACTAGACATCTATCAATATGTGTGTACCTCCACCATTAAACTGTCATATTCTGCACATTTCTTATACTATCTTCATACATCTTATAAGAGTATAATAAATATGTATAATATCGGTTAAAATAAGTGCTTAAACATAGTTAACATTGCAGGAAAGTTGATTGTCAAGTCCCAAAACAAACCATGCAATATATTAGACTTTATTTACTTTGTCAGGCTTAATATTTATCTGTAGATACCCCCAAAGCTTTTTGCTTGCATGTATTTAAAAGAAGACCTTAACCTAATAAAGCCTAATTAGTTTGTCTGTTTTGCACACCCTCCTATTAATATCTTTGTACATCTGGCACCAAACTGTTTTATTCTAGATATAATTTACAGTATCTTCTTGATATTTTCTATTCTATATTTCTCTCATTGACCTTCTACTTTCCCCCTATTTTGTATGTACTCTTAAAATTTAAATGTTTTCATCAAATATAACACATTCAACAAAACATGCAACAGACCTTAGGCAAGGCAAGTTTATTTATACAGCACCTTTCAACACAAGGCAATTCAAAGTGCTTTACAAAAATGAAAGACATTAAGAAAAAAGCATTCTAAAACAGTCATTAAAAAGCAACACAATCTACCTGCATTGCAATTACTCTAAACGTGTAATAACGTGCTTTAACCAGTAGGTAGTTCGGGTTAAAAAGCTGTCATGTTTACAGTGTTAACACAATAAAATATACTGCTGTTTCCGGTTTAGTTTACGACGGATATATTTTGTTGTTTTGATATTTGTAACACAAAAGCGATGGAAAAAACCCACAGCAACACAGAAAAGATGGTCTTAACATGACCCAGCGGTCTAGTAGTTAATAAAAAACAATAATATCAAAACAAATTATTAATACTAACTTTATTGTTAAATTAAAACAGAACGGTAAAAGAATAGTTTCCGGTCTATTCTGAGGCCCGATCTCTGTAGATAAATAAAGAACTACGACAGATGTGTAATATTTAATGCAGCCGAACCATTTATTACAATGCATTCATGTGATGACTTTCAAAGAGTAAAGCAAGCACTGCTGAATAAAGTATGATTTTATCTTTTACGAAACGTTTTTTTTCATAAGGAATGCAGTTGGAGGTCAACCAATCACAGAGCTTGAGGACTAATCACGGGGTTTGTCGAGCAAAGCAGAACGATAGCTGAGGACTCTGGGTAGTGTAGTGTCTTCGGCAATCCTAAACTCCGAAAAAATACTTGTTTCTCCGAATCGAAGGGGAAAAATACAAAAGCATTGCACACCATTTAAACCAATCAATGTTGTGTAATTAACAAGGATAATCTGGTGTGTTTGAGTTGATGAGTAGTGCAGATATCACTGTAAAATCAATTGACAGTAAGGAGAATACTTACTTCCGGGTGTAAAACAACTGCACGCCAAAGGACCCTGACCAAGCGTCGCTATTGGACTATCAGGGAGTGAGACTGTTGGTTCATTCACATGGACATGTGTGTAAGTGCACAGTTTTGCTCCTGTATGTCTGAGTGTTAGTGTGTGTTTTATTGTTTACCCGAGGGCAGTATTAGCCACTGGGATCCAGAGCCTAAATTGCCGAGGCCAGCAGTATGTGAGCTGATATTGAGTGCATGAGTGATGGTCATATTTACCTGTTGAATGGATGGCTGCTTTGACTAATGACTGCATGATTTCTCATTTTCTTAACTCACGATCTTGCAAGGATGGTTGTCGTGAATTACAAGATACAGAGGGAGGTAAAGGCGATGAGGAGGAGATGAAAAATGGGTAATTATTGAACAAATCCACAAATTCTCGGCGGGCATATAAGTCTGCAGGAAGTGTTTGTCACAGCCAGTAGCTGTGTTGTTGCTAGTGTAGATAATATAAAAGTCCCCTTTCAACGCTCCGCCCCGTTTTTGCTTCCAGTCAGTCGCTCCGATTTTATCTCTTTGGGAGATAAATGGATAAAGTGACACGTACTGTAAATGCCATTCCAAAGTTATTTCAAATGTTTTTCCAGCTTCAGGTGTGACTATTGTGAAAGAGGATTGGGTCTAGCTTTAGGCAAGGCAAGTTTATTTTTATAGCACTTTTCAACACAAGGTAATTCAAAGTGCTTTACAAAAAGGAAAGACATTAAGAGCATAAAACACATTATAAACATTAAAAAGCAAATATAATAAACATGAATAACACAGGTACATGAATAAAAGTTGCAGTGTAAGATGTAAATAGTTCAATTAAAAGCAGCAGCAAAAAGAAAAGTCTTCAGCCTGGATTTAAAAGTATAGAGTTGCAGTGGAACTGCAGGTTTCTGGTAGTTTGTTCCAGATATTTGGCAATATCCCTGACCAAATTCTCACATTCCTCTACCCCTAGTCTTCCCGTCAAGAAAGTAGAAAGTCTGTTGTAGGGAATTCAAAAATAATAAGCTCAGGAGCGATTAAATCATATTCACAGATGATATTTTTGCTAATGTCCCATTTTAGCACCGAAGGCACATGGGGAAACTACCCAGGAGAGCAAATAAGCCCTACTGTCGTGTGCCAAGATGAAAATATCATGAAAGTTTAATTTTCTGCAATGCTGAACTAAATAATACATTTTCAATGAAATAATAAATTCAGGAGTCTACTGATCCACATTTTAGTTGATAGGTTACCAAAATCAGAATCAGAATCAGAAACGGGTTTATTGCCAGGTAGGTTCACACATACGAGGAATTTGATTTGATGTCATGATGCATACATAAAATATAAAACAAAGAATCTCCATATAAAACAAGAAATCTAATATAAAACCAAAAATCTTTAAGGACACTGTAATAAAATATAGTTAAATGGCACTGAAATAAAGCAGTAATTTACAGCGAAATGGAATGCAATGAGTTATAGAATATAAAATAAGAATATGTGCAGTAAGCAGTATTTGAACATTGTGTGCATTAATGTAATGCATATAGAGTCTACGTTGTGTCAGTGGGGGGGCCGGGCCTTGTTTAAGAGGCCGGTAGCGGAGGGGAAGAAACTGTTCAGTGGCGAGAGGTTTTGGTCCTGATGGAGCGCAGCCTCCTGCCAGAGGGGAGGGGGGTGAACAGTTTGTCTCCAGGGTGGCAGGGGTCGGCCACTATCTTCCCTGCCCGCCTCAGGGTTCTGGAGGCGTGCAGTTTGTGGAGGGATGGCAGATTACAGCCGATCACCTTCTCTGCAGAGCGGATGACACGCTGCAGCCTGCCCTTTTCCTTGGCTGTGGCTGCAGCGTACCAGATGGTGATGGAGGAGGTGACGATGGACTCGATGAAGGAGGTGTAGAAGTTCACCATCATTGTCTTTGGCAGGTTGAATTCCTACATCTGCCTCAGGAAGAACGGGGGGTTACGTATTGTAACCTAGTTATATAAGCACAGGCGGAGCCCTCTACTGGACTCTATGGGTACTACCCTCAATCATGCTATGCAAGCATTCACCTACTGAGATATCTATAAACGTAGCCGGCCCCTCGGGGCGGGCCTACCTGAATGGAGGTGGAGCAGATTTTATGCTCCCATTTGAGGTCCTGGGCGATGATGGTGCCCAGGAAGCGGAATGACTCCACAGCAGTTACTGGGGAGTCACACAGAGTGATGGGGGCGGGTGGGGCTGCGTTCTTCCTGAAGTCCACAACCATCTCCACTGTCTTGAGGGCGTTGAGCTCCAGGTGGCTGTCCCTACACCAGGTCACCAGATGGTCCATCTCCCACCTATAGGCAGACTCGTCCCCACCAGAGATGAGTCCGATGAGGGTGATGTCGTCTGCGAACTTCAGGAGCTTGACAGACTGGTGACTGGAGGTGCAGCTGTTGGGTATACAGGGAGAAGAGCAGAGGGGAAAGAACGCAGCCTTGAGGGGAACCGGTGCTGACGGTCCGGGGGTCAGAGACATGTTTCCTTAGCAGGAAGTCTGTGATCCACCTGCAGGTGGAGTCGGGCACGTGCAGCTGGGAGAGCTTGTCTTGCAGCAGAGCCGGGATTGATTGATTGATTGATACATTTTATTTCGAACAAGTAAAATAAATAATTACAAAACAAAAACAAAATGTTGCAGTGCATAGTCATGTAAGAGAAATCAAAACAAAAAAATGACATTTACAACAACAACAACAGCATTAGCAACATAAACAGTCCCACATCTAGTGTTCGAGAAGAAGTATCATTTATTTAATCTCACCCCCTTGTCCCTAAATGATTTATTTATAATCTATAATCTGCAATAATTATCATTATTATTCATTATTATTGTTATTATTATTATTAATCTGCTTTACCTGTTGATTGACATATATACATATACACACCTAAATACTCAGACATATATACACATAGTCAAACACCTTCCCCATCCCTGTATCTCGAGAAAATAATTTCTATCTATTTCTAATAATATAAGAATAATACATGGAGGACGGAGCCTCTCTTTTCCTCCCCCTCTCCTGACAGCCCGTCAGTATCCGTGGTCTCATGCTGGCTGATCCAGTAATGAGTGACCCGACAGTAAAAATAAACATATTTATAACTAGTTTAAGTAGTTTGAGAGGTAATTAAAATAGCTAAGGGTGATGATCTAACTTCAAGTGTGTGTTTTGTTCCTCTCATCGCTCCATCACAGCGGGCGGAGCTGCAGGTCATCACGCAGAGCTGCGTGTCTCCTCTCCTGTCCGATTAGACTTCACTCGCGTTTATGTCCATATCGATCAAATCTAGCTGGAAGCTCCTGCTGGGTGCACTGTCCTGCGAGATACCGGGACCTGGCTCGAAACACTGGGGCTATTGCGCCATCGTTATCAGGAAATTATCATTATAGGGCGTAGACACGGAGCCGTTTGGCCCCCCAGAGCGTTTCGTCCGCAGATCTACCCACCTTGGGACCCGTTATCGGTATCGTTATCTGCGTTTCCCTGTCGGCCTCGTGTGGCCGAACCGTCTATCTGATAGAGAACTGTAGCGGATACGACTGTTATCGTCCTCGTCCTCAGCTTAAGGCTGCAGCCACACGGAGACGATATGGTCGTATCAACAGGGAAACGCAGAAACGATAACGATAACGATAATGGTTCCCAAGGTGGGTAGATCTGCAGACACAACGCTCTGGGGGGGCCAAACGGCTCCGTGATTACGCCCTATACGATCATTTCCTGATAACGAATATACTGACGGGCTGTCAGGAGAGGGGGAGGAAAAGAGAGACTCCGTATATTATTCTTATATTATTAATAGAGTCGTTATTCGTTTTAAAGCTCAATAAATAACAAAGAAGACCTTTGACCGGCACTTTTATAATTTTGTCCGGAAGATTTCAATCAATCAATCAATGTTTATTTATATAGCCCAATATCACAAATGTTACATTTGTCTCAGTGGACTTCACAGTTTGTACAGAATATCAGTATGACAATACGACACCCTCTGTCCTTAGACCATCACATCGTACAAGGAAAAACTTCCAAAAAAGGAAAAACCCCACAGTTTAAAGGGGAAAATGGGAGAAACCTCAGGGAGAGCAACAGAGGGATCCCTCTCGCAGGACGGACAGACATGCAATAGATGCCGTGTGTAAATCGAAAAGATAATACATTTACAACATAGGTAGACCAAATGTTTGGAAATGCATGTGTCTATAATAAGAAGATGCACTCCGCTCTGCATCGGCCAAACGGCTCGCTGCACCCGCACTACGAGGGGGACCCAAGTTCCCATCAGCAAAAATACATCGGTTTGCTATCCTGGCTCCAAAATGGTGGAATGAGCTCCCCATTGACATCAGGACAGCAGAAAGCTTACACATCTTCCGGCGCAGACTAAAAACTCATCTCTTTCGACTCCACTTCGAGCAATATATTTACTAACAAAGCACTTATATACTAACAAAGGACTGGCTTATTTAAAGCTAGTTGAGTAGCACTTGAAATGTTTTGGCTCTATGAAACCTGATGTACTTATGTGATTCTGTTTTCTTCTAGTTTGTATCTTCTTGGTCGAATGCACTTATTGTAAGTCGCTTTGGATAAAAGCGTCAGCTAAATGTAATGTAATGTAATCCATAGTTAATATATCTTTAGATAGTTTGTTTCGTAGAGTCTTTGGGCCGAGTACAATAACTTCAGTTTTGGCCGTGTTTAACATCAAAAAGTTTAAGGTCATCCACGTTTTTAAGTCCTTGAGGCAGTCTTGAATTTTATTTAGATGATTGGTTTCATCAGGCTTGATGGATAAATATAGTTGAGTACCATCCGCATAACAATGAAAATGTACAGAGTGATTCCTTATAATATTGCCTAACGGAAGCATATATAATGTGAACAAAATAGGTCCAAGCACTGAGCCCTGTGGCACTCCATGACTAACTTTGGTTTGCATGGAAGATTCATCGTTGACACACACAAACTGAGAGCATTCAGATAGATAGGACCTAAACGAGCCTAAAGCAGTTCCCTTTATGCCAACTAAGTGCTCTAGTCTTTGCAATAGGATGTCATGGTCGATGGTATCAAATGCAGCACTGAGATCGAGCAAAACAAGAATAGAGACAAGTCCTTTGTCTGAGGCTATTAGAAGGTCATTTGTGACTTTAACCAGAGCTGTCTCTGTGCTATGATGTGTTCAAAAGCCAGACTGAAAATCTTCAAATAAATCATTGTTTTTTAAGTAATCACACAACTGTTTTGCGACTGCTTTCTCAAGAATTTTTGAGAGGAACGGAAGATTAGAAATAGGTCTATAGTTGGTCTAAAACCTCTGGATCGAGGTTGTGCTTTTTAAGAAGAGGTTTTATCACTGCTACTTTGAATGATTGTGGAACATAGCCTGATAATAAAGACATATTCATAATATTTAATAAAGAAGTGCTAATTAATGGAAAAACTTCCTTAACAGCTTAGTTGGAATCAGGTCTAAGATACACGTTGATGGTTTAGAAGAAAGAATCATTGATTCAATTGTTCAAGGTTTATGGCTGAAAAGCATTCTAATTACTATCTAGTGTTTCCTCCCTTACATACAGACAAGCTATCGAGTTAAGTATTGATGGAATCTCTTCCTTAAATTTGGCTATAGCACGAACGCATTTCTGCTACAGGAACTTTTGACTAATGGTTTGTAATCTATTAACAGTAGGGGTGTAACAGTTCACAGAATTCACGGTTCGGTATGTACCTCGGTTTGGGGGTCACGGTTCGGTACGGGTTCGGTACAACAAGAAAAAGCAAAAAAAAGTCCCAAATGCATAATTCCAGGTTTGTTATTTATTTTGAACATTAGTGCAAGTTTCAGTTTAAAAATAAGGAACTCTAACATTTTGAATAATTAACTTTATTACACAGTTAAAAACAAACCACAAACAGTACCACACACACTCAGATGGCCATATTATCTATAATGGCTGATTTCAAACAAAAAGGTTCAATAAGCTGTAAAACTAAAAAGAATGTCTTGAAAATATTACAAAAGAAATAATAAGATAGTGTTTCAATTACTTTCAATCACAATCAATAAAAGCCGGGGTCCTCTACTATTGCATAAGGGCGCAGCATAGTTACCATTAGCATACCGCACCGCTGTCAAACAACACCGGCACACCGTCCTCGTCCGATCCACCACTCGCACTCCATCGTTATTGTAGTCCACAGGGAACCCAAAATGTTCCCACACAGCTGATTTAAAAGAAGCAGGTGGGTCTTCTAGCTCCTGTGTGTTATCTGAAATCGCCATACTAACTTTTCTTCTTCTTGTATTTTGTTAGTTTTGTTGTGTTTTCTTCTTCTTCTTCATTTGTTCTTTAAGGGTGGCTGGAAAACAGCTTTTAGGCGCAATACCGCACCCTGGATTATATATAGTGTAGTGGATACTGCCCTGAATGACAGACTTTTTTCCCACTCGTAAAAAAAAAAGGCGTATTCGTCGTGTGACTGCATGCACCGAACCGTGACGTCCGAACCGTGACGGTACGGGACGAATACGGATACCGTTACACCCCTAATTAACAGTACTTCAAAAGTTACTAAAAAATGGTCGGATAATGCAGGATTATGCGGTTCGACTAATAGTTGCTCAATTTCAATACCATAAATCAGAACAAGGTCGAGAGTGTGATTATAACAGTGGGTTGGTTTATTTACACTCTGACGGAAACCAATAGAATCTAATACAGAGTTAAATGCAACAGTAAGACTATTTTTATCGTCGTCAACATAAATATTAAAGTCACCTACGATAATTACTTTATCTGTTTTAAGTACCAAAGTTGATAAAAACTCAGAGAATTCTGATAAGAATTCTGAATAAGGACCTGGTGCACAGTACACTGTAACAAATAAGATTGGCTGCAATGTTTTCCAGGTCGGATGCGTAAGACTAAAAACAAGGCTTTCAAATGAGGTATAATTTAATTTTGGTTTAGTATTGATAAGTAAACTTGAGTCAAAGATGGCTGCAACTCCACCTCCTCGGCCTGTGCCAAGATTTAAACTTTAACGGACATGTTGACCGGCGGAAAAACTTGGCCGCACGGTGCCCTCGTCCCTTGGAAGAGGCGGAGAGGTGGGTGTTTTTCATCTGGTGGTGGACTACCGGGGAGATTTACAGCAGGAGTGCACGCTTGCCTCGGGGAGGGAGAAAAAGAGCCAGAGCCCTGGCCTGGCCCCTGCCTCTCCCCACCTCTGCTGCTAAATCCACCGCGGAGAATAAACAGAAGGGCAACCATGGCAACCACACATGCTCGTGAAGTCTTCTTCGCTGCTTTTGGTGTATTTTGTGGCGGAAGTACTGCGCCACTTACAGGCCCAGCATATGTACTACAGAGTCTCCATTGGGTCGAGCGGTCTCGTGTGGACGGACACGTTTCTGGTGCCGATTGCGTGTGGACGGAAGACTTTTTTGATATCGAATTCGGTTCGTTTTTGTTACCGTCTCCGTGTGGCTAGGGTCTTAGACCACGCCAGACAGAAGCAGAGTCGTTTGCTGAGAGCTGGTGTTGGAATTTCTCAGAGTATTGTCGTTTAGCATCTCTCACCGCCTTGCTAAAGACGTACTTCGGTTCTTTAAAATGCCTTATCGCCACTCCTAAACGCCTCCTCCTTTTGCAATCTTAGCTGTTTCAGTTTAGGTGTGAACCAGGGCTTGTTGTTTTTGAAACTCACCCTGGTGCGTGTTGGTACACAGCTGTCTTCACAGAAGCTGATGTATGACGTCACAGCCTCTGTATATTCATCCAGACTTTGAGTAGCAGTCCTAAACATGTCCCATGCCCCTTTCACACCAACGTGGTTCCCGTTCTAGCTCCGTGCTAGAGCTTTTCTGGTTCGGAACCAGTTTTTCTTTTCAGCCCCCGTTTTGTTCACACCACCCAGAGCCCGACTGGTGCTGCCGCTGCTGCATCATGACATCACCGTTTACGTCGCTGATTTTCTCCCCAACGGCGTCGGGTTGATGATCATGTTGCTTTTAATCATACGAAGCCAGATTAAATTAAATAACTACTTCTCAACCCTTGTACTTTTTTCCAGAGTGCCGTGGTTCATTGTTTATTAATGTGTTTCAGCGGCATTTACCGACCACTGCAGTGCTGCCCGCTGTTTGGCATCACAACGCTGTTATGAAAGTTTCTCTGGTATAAAATGGGTGATGTTAGCATAGCAACCGAAGCTAAACTGACTATCTTGACTACTTGTTGCTATCCTATTGTGGCATAAGCCGGCACATTTTACCAGCGTATTTTTCATTATGATTCTACTTGTGATAGTCGGACATGAGTCATGACAACCTGTGCAGCCCATGTTGCAGCCCATGTATTGATTCCATCCGATAGCTGCTATAATACAAAACAAAACGTCTGCCTGCTCTCCACAATGATCAATGACAGCGATAGGATGGTCAAAGTAAGGTACAAATAAACAGAATCACACTAAGCCTGGTTAGTGTTGCCTGACTTTATAAAGTGTGTTTTTTTTAATAACTGTGTGGTTGCGTTATAGTCACTTTGGTCAGCGCTACTGCTTGTTACAACTTTCATTTGCCGTACTCGCCATAAACTGTTATTGCTCAGGTTGATCCCGCCCCTGCCCCCCGCCCCCCGACTCCGACGTAAGCGTGACGTATGCGGTTCTTGCTTCTAGACCGACAATTTTTTGGTGCTTGAAAAGCACCTGTTTCCGGAGCTTAGAGGCGGCTCCGCTGCGGTGTGAACAGGAAAACCGGTGCTTTTCAGGCTCTAGCTCCGAACCAGCCCTGGAACCGCGTTGGTGTGAAAGGGGCACCAGTCAGTACAGTCCAAACACGCCTGAAGTTCCTCCATAGATTTACTGCTCCACTGCCTGAATGTCCTCACCACAGGTTTACGCAGTTTGAGTTTCTGCCTGTATGCAGGAATCAGGTGGACCATGGTGTGGTCAGAGTGGCCCAGTGCAGCGTGGGGGACGGCGTGATAGACTCCCTTGATGGTGGTGTAACAGTGAAATCCAGCGTTAGCCTAATTTAAAGTTGTAGAATTAACTAACTTTCCAGTGGATATTTGTTTACTATATTCAAGCAGCCATGACACCCTTAACAGATATAAAGTTGGTAATGAGTCTCCTGGATGACATCTCTGATTTGATTCCCAAAACACTGCTTTAAGTCTTTCGCTTCCTACCTGAAACGTATTTCCTCTATCTTGTTAATTTTCTCTCTATATATTCTTTTTCTACATCATTCACTCGGTCTAATCTGTCTATCGGCCTCCATTCTGATGAGTAAGGATATTCAGTTGGCTAAAGGTTTTTTGGTGTCTTTCTTTTTTCAGGGAAAGAGTGGATTGAATTGGCAATGGTATACAGTATTCAGCTATTATTGTTCAAGTGATCAGTCAAAAAGGATGCAACCAAGGTCTAAGAAATGCTAATGTCTTAAAGATGAATGCATTTGTGTGTGCTTTGCTCCAGTGACGCGTACACTGCCAAAGTAGGTATCACAGAAATGTGTCTTGCAGGTATTGCAATGCTTTTCATTTGTTTAATCCCTGCTGTGCAGCACGTACACCCCTTTGGTTTTTTGTCACATTATGCCACAATGCCTGCATTTTTGCATTCCTTCCCGCTGTTTTCTATTACCTTTAAACTATACAACAGGGAAGCTGTGTATACATTATCAAACATCCCCATGGTGGTTTTGTTTGTACCAACATCAATTATATCAGCACTGCAGGAGAGCTGTGGGTATCAAATGCTTGTTGTTCCAGCAAAACTGATGATAGACTTCTGCTGAACTCCTTAAATGATATTCTGAGCATTAATGGTTAGGTATAGGCGTAGGTGTCATAAAGGCTATAAGCCTCACACTAAACAATGAGCCCTGTAAACAAGTACATATGTCCCAGAACAATTCTCTCTCACAATGCTTGTTCGATCCATTTAAGTTACCCTAAAAAGGATCAAATGAAACACATAGGGAAAATCAAAGAAGACAAGGGGGGGGGGGGGGTTCAAGTCCCAGAATGGACCAAGTGACCCATGTACCCATCCCAGTATAATTTCCTTATACTAATATGGGTTAAATGCAGAGAAAAATGTTCACTGTGTGTACGTGTCTGGCGATTAAGGTGGATTTCATTTCAATCCTCTAATTTCAACTTTCATCTCCGGGTAAAAAAAGGATGTAAATAATAATTAGCTTTTTTAATTTGGCTTTTATAGATTCAGTGACTTGACCAAACACTCAAAACTAGTGAGAAATAAGTTGAACGTGAAATCGGCTTTTGACTATCACCTTACATCTAGAACAGGGGTTTTCAAAGTGTGGGAAGGTGAGCTTCCCCTCAGAGAACATGAGAACAGCCGCGTCCCCCCTCCCAATTATTATTATTGCTATTATTATTATTATTGTTGTTGTTGCTATAATGCAGGAGTATTCAATTGCATTTTAAAGAGGTCCAGTAAGAGAAAATGTCATTAAATGCTCTGTTTTCGCTGTCTACCTTTCTCTTTTTTGAGCACGCCATTTGAAGTTACTCCGACTGTTTCTCTCTTCTTGTCTCGTCTCTGTGTGTGTGTTTGAATCTATCGTGCTGACTCACTGACTGCACCGATTTGATTGGCTGAGTAGCGTCACCTCCTAAAAATATTAAAAAATAACTTTTTTAAACCTTTTTATCTTTATGTTTTTAACATTTTCAACATCGTGGATAAATCCTTATATGCTCCCGGCAACACACTGAACATCAACTTTGCCTCCTTATTACACTCACCCCTACTTTAGTGCTGGAACAATGAGTCTGCGTCTTTGATGCGCACAGGCGGATGAAGCGGGGATCAGAGTCCTGCGGGGATCAGAGTCCTGCATCGGGTCGCTACCCGACGGGTGACCCGCAAAAAAAAGTGATTCGCGGGTGGTATTTTTTCAAACATTTTTTTCCGGGTTAGGTTCTGGGTAAAACAAAATATGCGGGTTGGGTCGCGGGTGTTGCATAATAAATATATTTAAATAATAATAATTTAATTTAATGTTTAAAGATTCCTCAGACCTCTCCCCCGCGGGACCGCACATAATCATAACCTCTGCACCGCATCAATCTGCTGCTGAGCGCACCACATTCTAAATGGCTGAGGTGAAGCTCTAGCGGAGAATACAGCATCGTAAATAACTCTTCCTCAAGAGCAAAATCCAACGTCTGGGAGGCTTTTGGGTTTCATCCTAGATGGAGAAAATAACCAACAGCCCACACTTTTTGAGCCAAATACGCAACTGCGTGTGTTAATAATTGCATGTTTTCACTGCTCCTAGGATGCTAGGTGCCGACGGGTCGGTTTGCGGAACTAATTGGCAATATATGCGGGGGGCGGGTTCGGTATTGCACGTCGCGGGTGCGGGGCGGGAGCGGGTCTTGAAAATCAGACCCGTGCAGGACTCTGGCGGGGATGCAATGTAGACAGGAATAAACGCAGATCATCCTCTGGCTGCAGCCTTGACCGGTACTTGCTTTTGATCAAAGTCAATGCGGAAAACCTGCACTCACACAGGTAGGTGGAGGTGAAGGGAATGAGCACTTTTACAACCTTTTTGGCAAGGTGGGGGAACTCGGTCTCCACAGACAGCCAAAAGTGTGCAAGTGACACTTTACTCATCTTGTTCTCGTTATTTTTTTCTCATGCTGCACCTCCCCTGAAGCTCTCTGGCGCCCCCCCAGGGAGGCGCGCCTCACACTTTGAAAACCGCTGATCTAGAAAGTTCTGTACAAATGTCAGGCTCTTTGTCAATCCTTCTATACCTCCTCAGAATAATGTGTTAATAATGCTCGAGTGAAGAAGCTCTTGTAACTGATATTACACAGTAGTTCCAGTCAGTGGTGATACATGGTGTCAGTCCGCTGATCTGTACTGTATTTGCGGTGATTTAGCAGCTTCCTGTCAGATGCCACCAAACACATGAGTGTCTGGGTGAACATCAACTTTGTCCTGACAAAGAAACAAGCAGTGTTTCTCTATCACTGTGAGTGTGAGTATTTCACCTCTGCAGCAGAAGAGTGCCCATAATCTTCCTCTCCTTTTTTTCCCAACAGTACAAATCCGGTGGATTGGTTGAAGAGCCGCTTTAGTTACCTGTAAAAACGGAAAAAGTGCGGGTTAAAAGTCATCGTCTCTGCACGTGTCGTCTGACAGTTCAACTTGTAAAGTTTCTTCTTCATGCATTTATCACTTATTATCACAAATATTTATGGTGAATTATACCCTTAAAATGTACAGATTAGAGAAAAACTTGCATTTACTGAAAAATAAACCCTTTACTACCTTGCATCTTCTGATAGAGGAAAATGCAATTTATTGAAAAAAGTATTATTAATAATTCATTGATGTCTGGTAAAAGATAATAATCAGGTAAGGGAGATGAAAAAGCTGTTTTATAAGACCCACGCCTTAAAAAGGTTATCTAATGATGGAAGGGAAAAGATTCTCGACTTACGTTTGAGCAGCACGATCTAGATAAAAGCACATTATGAAAACACAGATAAAAGCTTTAAGTGCAACATTGCAGCATTTATATAGGAGCAAAATGTTCAAACACTTTGCTAACTGACCCTTCAAATGTTCAGAACATTTGCAATAATCGTTGAAAGCGCCGCGGTATACGAGGACTCTTTGCCAGCCTCATGTCACCTTCTCCAAAGGGCAAACGTTCTTCCAGATGGGTTGATCAATCCCGCCTCTCCACTACAGGGAACTGAATAAAGCAAAAGTGCTTCAGAAAGAGCCCTTATTAAAACACTCCAACACTCATTTCCTCCTCTCGCGGCCATAACACCAGCGCCTGTAAGCTGCCTCCTCTGACCTGCACAGGTGCCCCGCTCCTACTCTATTGCCAAAAAAAAAGAAGTTAATTTTGACTCGAGGCTCTTGCCTTGAATTTACGATGTAGAATTAAAAGATTGAGGGAGGGAAATAAAGTCTTGGATTCTAATTAAGGAAGTTTTGTGTGTCCCAGGGACAGATGATTATAGAGAATAAAAGGTTTTAACAAGCATGGCATAAGGTAATCCACCACCATCACCCACCATATTCCTGTCTTGAAGACAATGCAGGCAGTAAATGATGCCCCGGGCATGTACGATTGATTGGCTGGAATTCAGCACAATCAAACTGAGAGCCAGGACAGTCAGCCACCACACCACTAATAGACCAATAATACACTTAATATGGTGTGTGTGGGGGTGATATCTATAGTCTTCTGTCAATACTGGTTTTCGCACAGTGCCCTTGCAATAAATCTAAAGTATTCAACTTTTAAGATGACATATTTAACAGCGGATTTCAAGTTCACTTGAAAAAAAGTTGTTGTATTTTAGATTTTTAGGATTCCATAGCTAAACAATGGCTACTTAACAACTACAATTACCCTACAAATAAAATAATAGTTTAAATAATTATAATCCATGCCATAGCTCTGTGTTGATTTAATGGACCTCTGTGAGCAAATCAGCTGATGATGCATCGTGATTATTTTGAAATTAAAACATTTTGGTAGTAAACTTTTATTTGTTACACTGCTTTGCACCACTCATTTTAGAAGTTAAAAACTAAATAAAAAAAAGACTTGCTAAGGATATGTAGTTTCAACAACCAACCTCTTTAAATGACAGGTTCAGTTCCGTGTCACCTTTAGATAATGTGGATTTGGCCCTATCTGTAAAATGAGTCAACCAGCCGAGATGCACAACGGATATCTATACTACAATTGTTTTTATTTAAACCTTTTAGTTTCACTGCGATTAAAATCATTTTTAACCATAAAGACAACATAAATAGGGCAATATTACATTCATACTGAGTTTAAAAGAGCATAGAGAATGTTTTGTTAACATATACATGAATATATGTTTCTCAAGTGTGCACTCAAATACGTTAGGACCAGAAAACATTGCACCAAAGTGTTCATTTATTGTTAGAGCTGAATTGGGTAATCCTTTTTCTGACAAATCCCTCAATTGCATATTTAATCAATTTATTCTCACTATAGCTTTCTATGCTACCAGCAAGTGTGTGGATTATCGTGTTAGAAAGGAGTGGAGTTAGTGGAGTGGGATTATGACGTGGGCGAGAACACGCTCTGATGCGTTCAGTCCATCAGTGCTGCATGTGAACAAGTATTCATGATCAGAATGAGAAAAAAAAAAGAAGATAATTTGTGGTTTTCCTGTTCATAAAGTCAGATGTGTATAAGGAGAATTGACAAAAATGTGAGGATTGGATAAAATCACATCCTATTGTTTGTCACCTGCACCTAAAGCCTCTTACAGTATTGTGATCACACGTGGTACCCTTATGTTTGACTCATGCTGTGTCGCGATAACATTTCTTTACAGGGATTAAAAGCAAAAAGGGATCCAGGTTAGTGAAAAAAATAGAATTCCAGCATAATGCACATTTCCAAATATATATGTGAATTTGTGTTGGGGCTTTGTTAGAAACATTCGTTCCTCGAACTATGTCTGTAATCTGGTGGGTAAAGCTTGTAAAATGCTAATTGGCAGCAATATATGTCATCACTGGATGTCAAATTGTATGGTGCGAACAAACTGAATGGTTCCAAATGTCTTAACCAAAAAGACGATATTGTTTTTACCGTAACTTGCTAAATCCTATAAGTTAACAAAGCATTAACAATGGGAAAGCTACTTCAGCAACCCTGCATATGCTTCATTTTCTGTATTGTGCTCCTCTGGTGCCAAGACATGTTGAAATTGGTATATTAATTTGGATTGATTCCAATTTGCTAATGATGTGAACACAAACACTCATACACATCATTTTTGATGCAGTTAAAACAGCAGAGTCACTCCTCTAGCGGCTATATTCCTACATATAAATGTAAAGTCTCACTAAAATAACATATTTAGTAATGAAAACCAGTCCTTAAAGAGAGAAATGCTTCATAAAAGGCTCCAATTCCTATAACTGACAGATACGTGCAATAGTGTATCACATACTAAACTAGGGTTGGATTTATGTAATTATTGTAAGATACATATAAAACATGTTTCAAACACAAATATTGAGCAGTTTGATGAGAAATGTACAACATGTGACAACTGTGAGGCCTGTAATGTGGGTGTGTGATGAAAGCAGGAGCCCTTGGCCTTTATGTGTTGAAGGTCAGGCGTGTATCGAAGAGTATACCAAGGTTAAATGAATGCTGTCAGTGACCATGAAGGCCATTACATATAAAACGTCTGTTTGTGTATTTGTCTGTGTTCAAAGCTGAACCTTCCACCTTATCTCAGGTTATTTATGTGTGTTTCTAAGTCCTGAAGCTCTTTATAGGAATTGAGAAACATGTAGAAGTAAATTGAGTTCCTCTCAAACTTTCCCTTTATTGAACCAAGTATTTTAAGATACTGATACTGATTTCAGCAACATGTTGAAGTAATTTTACTTTAAATGCAACTCTAAAAAAGAAAACTAAAAAGATGAATATTGTTGCGTAAAGTCAAAAAAAAAGAAAATAACAATTGAAGCCAAAAGAATAATATGTTTTTCCTGATAAATTAAACCAATAAATCCAGATGGTGGAAAGTATTGCCATAACAAAGTCGTAAGATTTAATGAACATGCTGCCGGATACCCTGGTTCAACAACTCTTGAATCTTTTTCATGAATTATATACATTTGGTGTTCACAGAAAGAACAGAAAATGGCTATACAAGTGCATATGTTATGTCACAGCTGTATTATAGCCAACAAACAAAAAAGACCCTACCAAATCGACATATTTTCTTACGATTGAGTTTTTGTGAAGACATTTTGCATGGGTCTCTCTTTCTCCTGAACATAATCCTCCCTCTCCCAATTATGTCGTCACATATGAGAGAATAAAGGCCTCTCTTGTCAAGCTTTCACTTTGCTACATCCATCTCTTTTCTTCCTGCTCACTTTCTCTTCTCTGTCTGACCACCATATTTTCTCATCTTGCTCCCCCGCCAAAAGTCCATTGAATTTCTCTTCATCTCTCTTTCCCCTCTCTCTGTCTTCCCATCTACATTATCGGCTGTTACTTTAAAAGCCTGAAAAAAGTGTTAAATCACCCACAGTACTTGTACAGTTAAATATGGGCATTATCGCCTCAAGACACATGCAAAATGTAAAGTTGTTGACCTGTCAATCATCAAGGTGCTCAAGTTGGTGAGTGGTGCCTTTTTAAAGCATGTTGCCTGAAGCTGAGGTAACCAGCATCAGTGAAGCATCAACAGACACTAAAGACGCAGGAAAAAAAACAAAGCTGTCATTCAACTATGTTGAGTGAGTCCTGTCTTGCATCTGTTTAAAGTTTTAGTTGGCAGCTATGATGGGCTTGATGTCTATATTGTGATGTGTTTGACGTCTTTCACATGTCAGCATGCCAAAATTACATAGCTGTATGTGAAAAAGTGTAAAAGCCTTCTAGGAGTCATACAAAATAAAAAAGTTCAAAATGAGAAAAATGTAGGTCTCTTTAAGTTTAAATCATGGCATTGAATATCCAATTTGTGAACAATTTGTGATAATGTGTTCAAACGTTATGCATTGGCTGTGGTAAGCCTACATTTTATGAAAAATGAAAAAGGTAGCAAAAAATGTCATGGTCTTACATATTTATGTCAAGTACTTTCTTTAACCCCGGCTGATATTTTCTTCTCCATCACTTTGTCTGTCACGCCAGAGATTCCTCAGGCAAATTGTGTTCTTCTTTGTGTCTCCTGCCAAGACTGTGCTGTTCTTGGATGAAGGTTAAACGACAGGAGAAGCACTAGGTTGTGTATTATTTAACGCTTATTTAACAACTTTAGTTGACTTTGACTCCCTCAAAGGCAAAATGTCAATTATTAAAGCATTAAAGAGTACTGAGCTTTCATTTAGCGAGCTTCCTGTCACTCTTGGGAGGCATCAACACGATTCACTTGATCTCTGTGTGTGTGTTGTGTGGTGAGGCTGTCATGTGTTCTCCCCCCCTCTCCTCTTGTGAATGTTAATAGCAGCTCTGTGACAGGATGCAAACTCTGGTCTCCTACATGAAGGCCTAATGTGCTGCACCACCTTCACCCTGTCCTCTACTAATAACACGTAGGAAACACTACCTCTTGCACCACTGGGATTCAATATTGTAATACTTTGGATGAGATTCCTAAAGATAGATGAGCTCAATCTCTGCAGTAGTAAAACAAAACAAAAGGTGGTAGTTTGTGGTGGTGGACCAAAAAGCGGTTTTAGTTAACTAAACAGTTGTACAGCAGGAGTACTCAAGTAATCCAGTAAGAGGATAAACACGTCAGATGTTAACCTTAGGAAAAGAGCCAGTTCACTTTAAATGAATGTCTTAAGTACAAATAAATAAAAAAATAAGGTAAAATAAAAAAAATTATAATAATCTCTCCCACTTTTTTCAAAGACAACCCTTAGTGATTGCACAGCTTACTTAAAAAACATTATTAAATATGTGTATTGTTTTTACTAATCATTCCACGTTAAAGGACCCCAGTCAACCCCGTCTTTTGATTGGTTGTTCTAGGCTCATGCGTCAGATGTGTCTGTCATGGATGCACGGAAAAGTTTGGATGCAGCTATCCAAACTGAGCCAAGAGTGACGCAGCGTCCACACGGCGGCGTGCGTTGAAGCTTGCCGGCGGGCGTGTCTGAAGCTCGACCAACAACCAATCACATGAATCTCCCGCCCCGGACACACAAGCACGCGGTTTGATTGGCTAGAGCTTGTACTGACATATGATTGATTGGCTGACGCTTCCGTCGAAGCTTCAAAAGTTGAACATTGCTCAACTTTTGAAGCGAGCAACGCGAGCAAAGCGAAACGACGCTCCCACAATGCAGTTCGGCAAAGCGTGACATCACCCCATTCAAAGTGAATGGGCAGAAGCGTTGAAGCTTCAACGCACGCCGCCGTGTGGACGGGCCGTGAAACAGCGCGTTGCTTTAAAACGAGACAGGGTGGAGTAAGTGACAATCATTTGTCCGCTGAAATTCACCTGGCAGAGATACAGAATGGGATTAAGTTACCGTCGCCGCCATACGTGACGCACTTGTGTTATTGCGGTTATTTCCAAGATGCTTTCATGGACTTATTCAAGCTGTTGCGGATCCCTTTTGACATTGCCTGTCTGCAGCTGCATGCACGTTTTTCGGGCCAACATCTGCTAAAATGAAGCCCACCTGAGAAACAAGAGTGATGACGCAAGAACACCTGGCTCCTCTATGACCGGTGAGTACACAACTCCCGAGATAGATTTTCAGGTTTCCATCCAGGATTTTAGTGTAGTTGTTTGGACAGTTAGTGTCGTATTCAATTTGTGTGCCAGCTTTTGATTATTAACTATGTGTGTTGTCAGTGCAGTCGTCTTCTTGCACTTTTTCTTGTCAGTGGTGCCATTATGTGCTGGCTACCACTTGTAATTTTATTTAAGAGAACGTATAATTTACGAGGTGTTAATATTGTGAGATTAACATTGTTGTATTCTTTTAAGCAGTTTAAATGGTTTTGTGTGGATTCTGACTGTAACTGTACATGGCTGCTTAGTGGGGTGTGTGTGGAAAACACCAGGCCCTGATTTTATGGCAATACAAATTGACATTACAGTTTTTACATGATGTACACTTTTATTCATTGATAAGTGTTTTTGTTTTGCTTGTTTTGTTATGCATAGTGGCTTTTTTGTCTTTTGCTTAATTGTTTGTTTGGATTCCTAAGATTCTGAGTGGGGTTTATGAATAAATGATAGCCTATCCTTTATTCTATAAACAACTTTGGGCAATTCAAGAGCACAAGTGTGTGCTTTGCCTAAATAGAACAACAGCAAAATATTTTTTTTAACAAAAGCCTTTTTTTCTTGATAATATGTAAGCAGTACATGATGTACAATCAGAATTAACTACAAGTTAAAAATAATTTGCCTGTAGGCATTGGGATGCAGACAAAACAAAATCAGTATTCACTGTAGACAAGACTGGACTAAGAATATATTATAATGGAGCAATGCAAATAAATTACTCCTTTCTTATTTGTCAGTGGCCACAGGCCTCCAAGTGAGGACAGAAACCATTACAATGACGGATATGAACCAGAGCTGTGCGCTTATTGCACCCCATTGCATGCTGGGAGCCAAGCAGTCGAGGCGCGGGTAAAACCCGGGCTGGGGGACCTCCTGGGGAAAACAAATTATCACTGATAGGGAAAAAAGCTCTGAGTTTCCACCTCGCTCCATCACATTTTTACGATCACATTATATCATCTCCACCGTGGTTTAGCGCCATGATGGAGAAGAGCTTTTTTCTGTAGATTGTCGGGACGAAGAGGAGATGTATATTCACTTTATGGTCATTAGCCAGCGAGAAAAGTGCACCTTCGCTGCCGGTGCTTTGGCGCCTGTCCCAATTGTTTTGAAACGATAGCATGGCCCTCTTGGTGTCATTAGAAACCCTGTAAATGCTCTCTGCTATTAGCTTAGCCTCTAAGGAGACATATGAGCTTTAATGATTATACAACACATCCTATCAATATTAATAATCACTGCACAGCAGCAGTCTGAACTGTCTGTCTATATATAGCTGTGGACAGAATTAATTATGCAGGGCTAACCGATGAATCAATATGATCATTTATCCTCTTTTATTCAATCATTTTGTGATGAAATTATTATATCACTATAGAGTGATACACAATTTGGTAGTTTCAATTGAAATTACATGCCTATACTAACTCAAATCTTTCATAAAATTCAATGTAAAATATGTTGAAGGAATGTCCTTTGAATATTGCAGTTTTGATTTAACATCACACTTTACATTAAAGTGATTAACTCCAGTTATATGAAACTATTATCTTAATAAGATTACAATGTATTGTGCGCTTCTATGTTCATTTTGACATTATTTTCTCTTTCCTCTATAATTTGAATTGAAACTGTTGATTCGAAAATAATGGTCTCATAGTAAGAATTTTTGAATTCAAGAAGGACATGGTTTCATATTGTGGTCCCTAACATGCTTTCTCTAGATATATATCATAATCCACATATCCAGCCTTGTCACAACGTAATATTTTGCGTAATATTTTTTTTAAAAATGTATATGATAGGTCTATTTCATATGAATATATTCAAATATCAGCATTTGTAGATCAGTTTAATATTGCATAATTGTGTCATTTATTATGTTGTTGTCTTGGAATTGTGTTAATCTTACTTCAAATTTTTATTATAAGAGTATTAAGTATTTAAATGTGTGTATTTTTTGTATTTTCAACTGTATTCACTTTGGCCTTTTCTATTCTATTTCTATTTAAAAAGAAAAACATTTGTAATCTTTTACAAGCAGTGGATTCACATTTGTTGTTGCACACATCAGTTATTAATATTTATAGCATCACTTTCTACCAACGCGTGATGATTTCCGCTTGTTATTGTTTTTTCTTTCTTTATTTTTCAAATATGGCCCCAGCTTAATTAATGTGTTCAGCTAACCAGGGCATTGTTCTCCTGCACGATGGTGAGGAATAGCAGATGGCTAGACCTGAAACACACACACATATGTCAGACAGCATGCAAAAATAAAACCCACCACATTCACACCCATACATGCATGCACAAACACACAGTAATGATGATGCAAACTCAGTAATTAGAACCCAGTTGCCTTTTGCACACCGTCTGCCTTGCCTTTTGCAGCCTTGCGTGCTATGTGCCTCTGTCTGAGAGACACAGAGAGAAAAGAGCAGTCAGGCAACTAAGGGTTGAGCTATGTGACGCATACGAAAGGATCAGGAAAGTGATACATGAAGAAGAAAGGTAAGAAAGGGAGGAAAGGAGGAAAAAAGAAGGAATGGAATCACCTCGTGAAACATTTCACTGTCAAAAGTTCCTCAGATTTATCAACCCGGTTTTCTGTCTGCCTCTCTTCAGATAATTGGAAGGTAGAGTCTGTGTGCACAGAGCCACAGGGAGACAGAAAACATATTTTGGCAGGGTTTGACAGGTTAGACAATGGTAGAAAAGAAGAACAAATGCTGTCAGGAGACAATGGCAGGAGGACTAGAAGAGGGCTGCAGTGCGTACGTGTGTGTGTGCACAGTGCATGGTTAATGGGTAAATGTATTCATGTTTTTGCTTTAACCTGCACACTTTTCTTAAATGTTTGTGTTCTTTTTATGCACCTTTCATGTAGTGTTCTTGCAACAGTGAGAACAACACACTGTCTTCTGGTAAAGGTCACCGTTCCTAACTAAGGAAAAAAGGACCGATTTCCATTATGATTATAATTTAAACAATATTCAAAATAATAATTTAAAAAAACATTTAAATTGTCATTGTGTGATTAATATTATTATTTATTTTTTAATGAGAATCATCGATTTTATTTGAAGATTGGGGGTTCTCTCCGGCAGTACAATACTTCATTCAGTATGATACACATATTTAGTTTTGTCAAATATTGTGATTGGATATAACCCTTGACCATATTGTAATTTTGAATACATGTAGGATTGTTTTGCAGTCCCTGTCCTAACAGCAGCAGCCTGAGTTTAAAACCAGTTGAGCCCTGAGCCTGTTTTTCAGGCCTCAGGCTCGAAAATGACATTCCCAGAACAATTGACTATATCTTCACTTCTAAAAGGGGTAAATTAATCATCTTTTTTCTCAAAGCAATGATAAACCTGTGAGTTGGATGTAGAAAAGTCAGAATCAATATAGAATTGTTTTATTTTAAAGTAAATTCAGATTGAACATAGTAAACAAATGTAAATGTTAGTGTCGGTCCAAAAAAAAAACATTACTTATAGTGAAAACCACATTTGAATGATGGGATAGTAGACTAAAAGCTTTAGGAATCCAAACTACAAGTACCCTGTATCAAGATTTATGCAAAACAAGTGACATTTGACCTTTTTAGAGAGATTTAGAAAAGAAAACCCACTTCTGGGGTCATTTGGGTGCATTTTCCATATCTATGGAAAATCTTGGTCGATTTTGATGATTGACACCTCTTTTTAACCGTGAGAGCCAATATAATCGAGGGGAAATTCCTAAATTCCATCTAAACATTACCCATTGGTGAATGAGTGATGCGTAGCCAGAATGCCCAAAACCGGAAACTGTCATACACTCTCGTAGCAGCTAATATGAAATCTCCGTTATTGACATAAATTAGAAGATCGATTATCAGTAATCATTTCAAAGTGACAGACACATTGGATTAACCTTCAGCAGAGTTTTTATCGTTTTAATGCCATTGAACACAACTTTTGATCAGAACAACAGCATAGGTAAGAATTTCTCCCGTGTTTGCTCCGTAATGCTACGTGGTGTGATGTCTGGTTTTGCTTCCCATGTCGCGAGTTCTGATCGCTCAGTGATGATACTTATGTCTGAATCTGTGGAATCTCAGCTTGCTAATCGATATCTTGTTTGTGCAGATCCGATAAGTAATAAGGGTATTTTACCTTGAGTTCTGTGCTAATTGCGTTAGCATTTTTTCGCCCAGGGCTAATTCAGAGCCTTTGTTATTACCCTTTTGTTTCGTTTAGCTAAACATGGTTAATATTGTCTGAAAGCTGAGTTTCTTCCCGTTAAGTGAGTATGACACATTCATAGTTTATTAAATGTTAAGAAGCACTCGGACGCTGTTTCTTGCAAGATGTTGCATTTTGCCCCCGCCCGCGGGGCCGTGGGGTTTAACTGGTTGGTTGCCCTTTGCTGCATGTAGTCCTCTATGATTCCATTTCCTGTCAATCCTTTGTCTAATATTAAGTATTACACTAAGTAAGGACATGTGTTGTACTTCAAAGAACAAGTGTCTGGAAAAAAATCTCAGGTGCTCTGACATTCAATATTGAAGTAGTCAAATTAACATTACATTTGTAGGGAATGATGAGTCAATTGTATGACTGAAAAAGGTTTTTGTCTTTCTGAATGAACGGTTAAGTTCAAGTAGTACTTGTGCAATGAATGATGAAATCAAAGAGTGTGCTTTGTGTCATTAGTTGCACAATTTAAATTACCAATGAAATTGCTCTTTTCATCCAACTAAATGTTGGGATTTGTTTTGTATTCACTTATTTACATTAAACGTTGACTATGTTTTAGCTTTGAACTGTTAATTCAACATCAATTAAGGCTTTGGAAAATATTCAAGCATTTATCAGTTGATAAAAAAATAAAAAAAAAGGAAATGAATACGTTAATGGATATTGATAATACTGATTACTTCTCAGCCACAATTGGACGGATGGAGACCCAGATATAGAGAGTTGGCCTATAAAAAGATCACTATTAGCAGTAAATGATCAGCAGGATTGGACATTGGCACCGTGAGCGCTGTTGACTCTGTATTACTGACATTATTTGACATTGAATTTGGCGCTGGCTTGATCAGCTTCAACTTGGCCCCACAGTGGAAACCAGAGGATGTTTTATTCATTTTGTCTGAAATAGCCTGACATAAAAAATCCTGCTGTTGGGGGGTCTTCACCTACGAACAGGCCGTCTCTGCCCCCTAATAACGCCGCCCTCTGGCTATCTGCATTCATTTTGACCTCCCCCGCTGGCTCTCTTCACCGAGTCTAAGCGCCCGTTCTTGCAAACGCCCCAGGAGGTCATCATTTCGCCGTTCATGTGGGCACAGATAAAATGAGAATTACGACCTTGTTTAATGGTGTCGTTTAGAATCATGCTGAGGCCGGAGATAGCGTGGTGCCTCCCGACCACTCTGTGCTCTCCTGGCGTTTCTGTGGTTGTCAGTAACATGATGATGAGCTGGATAAAAACCAGGAGCCATGCAGACTACTGCTGGAAGGCCATAAATGCTGGTTTTGTCACATTATTACTGATAGCAGATATGACAGAAAATAAAGAAGAGAAAGGAAGAAGTCATCCTCGCTGGCTAAAGAATGTGGACACCTGTACATTTCATTACGGCCATATGGGATGGTTTAAAATGCTTTATGAAGTTGGCAAAGTGCACTGGATCATTGTGATGTTGAAACGGGACCTAGCTCTTCAACAAATGTTGCCTCAAAGTTGGAAGCAAATTGTTGTATAGGATATCCTTCTGAAGTAAAATGTGTCTTCATTTGAACGAAGAAGCAAATTTAAATATAAGAAGTCCAAATGTGAAGTGTATATCTTGCTAAAATTGATACTGATCAATGCATTAGTACCCTTAAATATGACACAGGATTTTAAGAAATTATAGAAGTGCAAGTGAGCTTTATTTAAAACACAGCTTATTATCTGGTGTATAGCCTACTGTAAAAGGGAAATGTGTGTCCCTCAAGTCCTCTTTGAACCTAATTTAAATACTTTCTCATAAATCTTTTGAAGTGTCCTTGCCTTTCTTGTCAAGTCTACTTTTACTTGTAAGGGTCAAGTATTTGATGGTAAATCAAACACAAAATTATGTATTTTGTAAAAACAAAAGCCAATTTCTGTTAGGGTGCATGCTGTGACCAATTTGTTTTTCACACGAGCAGCAGCACATTTCCGCCATCCTCTCTGCTTAACCTACATCTGCTGGCATCATTAACATCACCTCCTACTTCTCCATTCAGCTTGGCACTCCTTCCCTGATTAACGAAAAATAAATAAAATAAAGGAAACACAGTTTGATTTATACACTGCCAAAGCTGAGCAATTGTCCTCCCAAGCGCTGGCTATCAAGGTCATCTCTGATCTGACTATAAATAATCAATTATTTCAGCTAATGACCCCACGAGATCCCCTTCAGACATAGTCGAGCTTCCTCTTGGCACGAACCCTCCCCCCCCGCAGAGTCAACAAGCTATCCGACATTAGCGGCCGCTGACACATCCTCCCAGCCTCCCTGATTGACTGAAGGAGCAGCTCTCCTCTGCTGTGACAGGAAAATCTCTGTCTAAATACCCAGCTGTCCTGTCAGCCGTCCGTCTTCCCCAACGGCCAATCTGCAGTGTTTTCATATCAAGGGTGTTGTGCTTAATTAGACGATGGCGAAGAAAGATTGTCAGGGTGATGCCGCCGCGCCACAGGCCGGGAGATTATTGTCAAACCGTCATGTAGTAAGAACATGATCCGCATGTTAGCCTGCTGGGTACTCAAGGTGGCCCAGTCCTTTCTTCAATTAGGATCGTTGCATTAACAGAAATTACATTTATTTCACCTTCTGTACGTTTTTCTTTTCCATTTAAACCAGCAAGGTTGTATTGTTGTGCATGTTTTTTAGGGTAGTTACTTTGCTCCTATGTGTTTTGCTGCTAAATAATTAATGTGATATGCAGCATTTTACAATTAGTAGGGATGCTCCGATCGATCGGCTGCTCTCTATAAAGGCCGATTGGGAGAGCCGATCACATGACGTAAAATACCAACACAGTCTCACTCCCTGAACGTCCAGGAGCGACGCTTGGTCAGGGTCCTATGGCATGCAGTTGTGATGCGCCGAGTCTCCTTCAGCTTCATAAACGGACGCAAAGAGCTTTCAACTGATTGCAATGTATTCCCATCGGCGGCGGTATTTGACGCTCAGGGAAGCACCGCATCGGTCCATGTCGGCGGCAGTTAAAGGCAATGTGAGCGTCCATTCCCATTGGATAACGGAGGATTTTAAACCCGGAAGTAAGTATTCTCTTTACTGTCGATTGATTTTACAGTGACATCTGCACTACTCATCAACTCAAAAACACCAGATTATCCTTGTTAATTACACAACATTGATTGGTTTAAATTGTGTACAAACATGCTTTTGTATTTTTCCCCTTCGATTCGGAGAAACAAATATTTTTTCGGAGTTTAGGATGGCAGAAGACACTACACTACCCAGAATCCTCAGCTATCGTTTAGGACTACAACATGTGCTTTGCTTCACAAACCCCGTGATTAGATCGGTATCGGCCGATACTGATTCCGGCGATCGGCCCCAAATGTGGCGATTGGAGCATCCCTAACAATTAGCCTAACTAATGAGAAACTTCCCAGTTGTCAGTGGGCAAACACTCATTAGACGGACCAGAAGAGGATCTTTCTGGATCAAAATGTAATTTAATCGTTAAATGAAAGCTTCAATTAAGTTTGTTATGGTTCCTGTTCAGAGGTCAGTTAACAAACGTAATAAAAGCTGTCGGATTCCTTAGCAGAAATTTTAATTCACAAGACTGAATCCGCATTATTTCAGAGGAGGGCTGTAATTCCAAACAGTTTTTTTTGTTGGTGTTGACTCTTAGCGAACACCATAATCCTCGGCAATTAAATGCACCACAGATTGCCTTGGTGCCATTTTATGACTGGCAAACAGAGCTGCACCACAAGTTAATATTTCTGGATTTACTAATTATGTTGGATTTGTTTTTTGTAAATCTTCAGCTTTGCCTGCTGGGAGATGAAGCAACATTTAATTTACAAACAAAAACATGGTTTAGCTGCTGTCTGGGGTGATTTTGTGTGTTACTCATCGCTATGCGAAAGAAAAAGTAAAAAAACTGAAAACCCAACAGTTAATTTATTAACACATTTATTTTAGATTTATTTATTTTAGATTTAACACTGCAGAGCATGGCTGTGCCCAGCTCGGTCTTCAAGGGAGGATTTTTTTTCAAATTATTTTATTTTGTTCTCACCCGTTGGGAATGATAAATATGCTTGTTTTACAAAATGATGTAGTTTGAATACATAAGTATGTGCTGCGCTCCAGAGTCGGATACAATATCTGCAATTATTTACGTGGAAGTGGTTTTTAATAGTAATAATAGCAAATCAGTAATTGTTCCTATATCTCTTTTTAATAATCTTTCTATCAACTAAAGGAGATTCTCCAACAAAAACAAACAATATGCAACAGTTATATGATTTAATGTGAGTTTTCACAAGTTTCTCAATGCTGCTCAGGGCTGAAATATGGAAGCAGAATACTAATTTATTTAAGCATACCTTGACTTCATTTTTACACATGTATTTTCCGAATCAAAATGAGATTCAGTCCATAACCAATGCCCTTGTCTGTATCTGTATCCATTATGAAGTTTACTTTGGATAAAATTGCATGATTTTTCTTTTGAGGAATATTATATAAACCAGGTGGAAAGTAATTTAATTTGAGCCTCAATATAATGACCTTGCTGCCACTTTCCGTTTCCTTCCTTTTAATCTGAACAAAGCAGCAGTCACATCATCCTGTCGTTTTTCTGTCTCCAGAGCAAAAGACGTGAAACCCTGGGTTTACAACCTCTACATCATAAAGTTAATTTTAGTACAGCAGTGACACAAAACAGACAGAAAGAGAGGCTCACAAGATGACCCGCGGCCGGTCAACAGCGCACTGAGCCTCGGTTGTTGCCATAGCGATGAAAGCTTCCTGTATATCAAGTAACAAGACTGTCAAAAGGAAATGAGAAAGATGACAGCGGAGGTGGAGGTTAGAGTCAGAGAGGGAAGAGCTGGTATTTCTTAGTGTGTTGGTTTATTTTGGAGTTGGCCTTCCTTCGTTCATTGACATTACCAATACAACAGTAGATATTTCAAATATAATATTTACCATTGTGTTGAACAATGAAATATGTACAATATTATTTTGGTCTCTATGTTCAGCATGATATACAATGTTTATACTATAGCCTAAATACCCTGACCTTAGCAGTTGGTTGTATGCTTAGAGTTTTTCTAAAAATAGTTTTTCTAAGCATACAACCACAGGGTGTTTTGGAATTGGACTTCAAGGCTACTAAAAGTGTGTGACGGCACCCTTGAAATACATCATTACATTGTGTCTGCACAAACTGAACAGGCTTCCAATTTTTTATTTCTTCTGTAATCATTATGCCCTCATTTGAATAGATTTACACCCAGAACTCAACATAACCCTAACCCTTTTTGTAGCCTTGTTGTAATACAATATCTATACTGAATTCAAAGCTATTGCACTGTAGTGTATCTATTCATTTAATGCTGGACCTCCATAATGAAGTACAACAGATTTGTGACACAACTGCCTTTGATTTTGACAGCTGGCTACACAGTGTATTCTAGTATCGCGATGGATTGATTAGCTGACATGATCTGCAGCAGCAAATCAGTCACTCCCCAGTTATGTAGCTACGGGTATGTCTCCCACACCATTACAGTCTCACTCCCTTATCGTCCAATAGCGACGCTTGGTCAGGGTCCTTTGGCGTGCAGTTGTGACGCGCCGAGTCTCCTTCAGCTTCATAAACGGACGCAAAGAGCTTTCAATTGATTGCTATGTATTCCCATCGGCAGCGGTATTTGGCGCTCAGGGAAGCACCGCATCGGTCCATGTCGGCGGCAGTTAAAGGCAATGTGAGCGTCCATTCCCATTGGATAACGGAGGATTTTACACCCGGAAGTAAGTATTCTCCTTACTGTCGATTGATTTTACAGTGACATCTGCACTACTCATCAACTCAAACACACCAGTTTATCCTTGTTAATTACACAACATTGATTGGTTTAAATTGTGTACAATGCTTTTGTATTTTTCCCCTTCGATTCGGAGAAACAACATTTTTTTCGGAGTTTAGGATTGCCGAAGACACTACACTACCCAGAATCCTCAGCTATCGTTTAGGACTACCCCATGCGCTTTGCTTGACAAACCCTGTGATTAGTCCTCAAGATCTGTGATTGGATGTTGGAGTGGCAGTGCGCGAAGTTTACACCGAGCGTCAAACAGCACTTTGAAATGGAATGAAACCGATCGACGGCACACTATCCAAAACTACACCCCCCCCCCCCCCCCCCTTAGGTCACAGGCTCCTCCAACAGTGCAACACAATAAAACGGATACACAGAAAAAATAGTGCAAGTAAATACAAAAAGAGAAATAATGCAATAAGAGTCTATACAAGTGATTGGAATATGATATATTAGATAAATAATTTCTAAGTAGCAGCCAGATGAATGTTATGGATGTTGTTTCAAAGTTCAGGTGTTTAATACTCTTTAGGCCTGTGGGATGAAACTGTCCCTGAGTCTGGTGGTTTTAGTCCGGATGCTGCAGTACCGCCTGCCAGACGGCAGCAGACAGAACAGTTTGTGGCTGGGGTGATGGGGGTCTTTTATAATCCTGAGGGCTTTCTTTAAGCCCCTGTCACACTGTCCCGAAATTGACCCCAGATGGACACACGATAATGGAAATGCTCAAATTCGGCTCTGATCGTAACAACATCGGGCCATTCGTGAGGGCATCTTAAAGACCCACTGAAGTGTGCGACGGTGCATGATCTTTTATGCTAATACGTATAGTAATGACCAAAATTGTCCATTGGAACCCATATCAAAGATGTTGGAATAGCAACGAATTTGACGAGTTTGAATTTTCCGCTGGGAAATTCGCAGTCGACCTCCGCCTTCGTGGGCGTGGCTTGCGATCTACTGCGTGACGTCAGAAGATGGGCCAGCCGAAGTGTTTACATTCACCACCATTCATTTTGTCTCTATTTCAAAGTCGAATTTACCAACGTTTTTGAGCGAGTATTTATTGGAAAGTGTTTCGCAGTCGACTGGAAGTGATTGCCAATCGAGAAACCTGACAATGGAGGCGACAGTGAGAAAAAGGGAGGAAAAACACACGGGAAGCGATGCATTGCCGCTGGCTGTGGTAATGTCAATTCTGCCGAAGTGGCGATGTTTCTGTTCCCAAAAGATGAAGGTGAGTGGCTGGTGTATTGTTTCGTAGATTCGTAGATTGTTTATGAAAAATAAAGGCCACTGTGTTTGTGTCTATTAACAAGACTATCATGGCGGCGGCAGAGCTCAAGTCGAGTTTCTCCGCCTGGAGATATTCTCACTATTTCACTTTTGTCGAGCACAAAGAAAAGAACGTTTTAGTTAAATGTAAGTTGTGTCTTGGCGGGTCAAAGATCCTATCGACTGCCCAAAACAGCAATTAAAATCTGTTGAAACATCTGCAGAAACAACATGCTGGGACGAAGCTAGTAGCTAAGACCACAGACCCAGACTCATCCGACGCCACTCCACCTCCACCTAAGCAACAGCGGCTGGATTGGCACTTTGAAACATATCTTTGTGTTTGTTTGTAAATACCACATTGCTTAGCAGAGTTCAGTGATGCAAATGCATGTCAAGTTGATCAACAGGTTGTATTATTCTCCGATGCAATAACAGTACTGAAATGAAGGCTACAGTATAAGGGCATTAATGGGTGCCCTTTTTTAAGTAACTAAAAAGTTACTTTTCACAGTAACGCATTACTTTTTGGTGTAAGTAGTGAAGTAACTAGTAATTGTAACTAGTTACTGGTTTTCAGTAACTAGCACAACACTGCATGTGAACATGAATGTTGCATCATGCTATGAACAGATGAATGTATGATCAGGTGATGGCCAATCCTGTGTGTAGATCTACTCTAGATCTATGACAAAATATTGTCCTCAACTAAATTGACTTCCATGGCCACTTTCCTCGTCTATCCTGTCCGAAAAGCTGTCAAAATCACTCATTTCTCTCGCACCAGTATCACTTTCCGAAGGCTCCGCCATGTTTACAATCACAACTGGGCCCATCTTGTGACGTCACAGCCGCTATCGTCTGCAGCAGCGGTAGGCTCAGACTCTGAAAAATTTGCGATGTTTATCTCGTCCCTCGCACTTCCTAAAAAATTATTTTAGCCATGAACAGGTACAATTATATGTAAGAAATGAAACTGCCATTTCACTTTGGCGCAAAAAAATGCACTTCACTGGCACTTTAAGCCATCGTATGACCGCCGGTGGAGTTTCTCAGGCTCCGGCAGCAACTTCGTGAGCGGTGGCAAAATCTTTGGCATGCCAAAAAATTGCCGAAGGACCTTGCGAAGGTTAATTTTCGGGTTGAATTCGTGTGTCCATTTTGCCCTTCGTAAGGCACTCATGAGGGCATCTTGTCAAATCGTGTCATCTTCGTCTGTTCATCGGTGCCATCGGGCATTTTTCGCCTCACGAAGACAATACGAAGGAAACAAGAAGCTGCCCGATTGTCTTAGGAAGGCAACACGACTACGTGAAGCCCTCGCAATGCCGTTGTGTAGCCATCGTATTATAGTACGATGACATCGAGATTGCATTTATTGCACAACAAAATCATGTAAACATATTATGTAAATAACCCAATTTGTGTTCTGTGAAACTGAAAAGGATATTACATTGTTTTTGTTACTTTCGTTGCAGTTGTATGTCTTAAATGTAATTTAGGTTAACTTCCTGTTTTATTTTGAAGGCAAGTTTACACTGTTGACAGGAAGTTGTTGTTGCTATGGAAACAACATGACGGAGATAAGAAATATCTTCTAATCTACATATAAAGACGGAGAAAGTAAAGAATAAAGTGTATGTTTAAATGTTAGCACCCCCCGAAGAGGCACAAGCTCTTACGTTGAGTCTGGATACATTCTAAATCATCAGTAAAGTCTATAGGACCATATTTTCGTGTGTGGTTCGGGTGCCATCGTGTGGCCTTCTGTAGGCATCGTACTTGCTTCGGCTGTTGCTTGGCTGTTAACCAAGTTCGGGGCCATCTTCGTGCGAAATTCACACTTCCATATTTGTGTGTCCATCTGGTGTCAATTTCAGAACAGTGTGACAGGGGCTTTAAGGTTAACCTGGTATTTTTACTCCACTACATTTATTTTAGTTACTTTACAGATTTGGATTAAATGATGTGAAATATAAACAACCCTTAAATCAGACTTTAGTTACACCTGAGTAAAATTCAGTTAAGGTGATTGTCAAGTGCCAACAATAAGGCGAGATATTTGATAGTGGGTGCTTGAGAAGACTAAACATTTATCTGCAGATCCCTATAAAGCATATTCATTACTCGTTATTCAGTAATCGTTCATTAAAAACTGTATATAATGGCTATTTTGCACATCCCTTTCAAGATTTCAAGATTTTCAAAGGTTTATTGATATATCATATACACAACTACGGTGTAGTTATGCAATGATGACAAACTTGGGTTGCAGGTTCCTAAACAGTGCATTACACATCTATCAATATGTGTATACCTCCACCACAAAACATGCAGCAGACCTTAGGCAAGGCAATGCAAGTTTATTTATATAGCACCTTTCAACACAAGGCAATTCAAAGTGCTTTACAAAAATTAAAGACATTAAGAAAAAGGCATTTTAAAACAGTCATTAAAAAGCAACACAATCTACCTGCATTGCAATTACACTAACGGTGTAATAACGTGCTTTAACCAGTAGGTGGTTTGGGTTAAAAAGCTGTCAAGTTTACAGTGTTAACACAATAAAATATACTGCTGTTTCCGGTTTAGTTTACGACGGATATATTTTGTTATTGTTTTGATATTTGTAACACAAAAGCGATTGAAATAACCCACAGCAACACAGAAAAGATGGTCTTAACACGAACACAGCGGTCTAGTTAATAAAAACAATAATATCAAAACAAAATATTACTACTACTGTAACTTTATTGTGAAATTAAAACAGAACGGTAAAAGAATAGTTTCCGGTCTATTCTGAGGCCCGATTTCTGTAGATAAATAAAGAACTACGACAGATGTGTAATATTTAATGCAGCCGAACCATTTATTACAATGCATTGATGTGATGACTTTCAAAGAGTAAAGCAAGCACTGCTGAATAAAGTATGATTTTATCTTTTACGAAACGTTTTTTTTCATATGGAATGCAGTTGGAGGTCAACCAATCACAGAGCTTGAGGACTAATCACGGGGTTTGTCGAGCAAAGCGGAACGATAGCTGAGGATTCTGGGTAGTGTAGTGTCTTCGGCAATCCTAAACTCCGAAAAAATATTTGTTTCTCCGAATCGAAGGGGAAAAATACAAAAGCATTGTACACAATTTAGACCAATCAATGTTGTGTAATTAACAAGGATAATCTGGTGTTTTTGAGTTGATGAGTAGTGCAGATGTCACTGTAAAATCAATCGACAGTAAGGAGAATACTTACTTCCGGGTGTAAAATCCTCCGTTATCTAATGGGAATGGAAGCTCACATTGCCTTTAACTGCCGCCGACATGGACCGATGCGGTGCTTCCCTGAGCGTCAAATACCGCCGCCGATGGGAATACATTGCAATCAGTTGAAAGCTCTTTGCGTCCGTTTATGAAGCTGAAGGTGACTCGGCGCGTCACAACTGCACGCCAAAGGACCCTGACCAAGCGTCGCTATTGGACTATCAGGGAGTGAGACTGCGTTGCCCACACTGCCTCAACTACTAATTAAACATGACAAATGAAGGGATGTGACAGACACCAAGTTTCAGCTCTGTTTCTCCGTTGCAGAGCTCTAGAAGCCTCTCGGGGGCAGAAGCAGTGATTGGCGTTAGCCTTGGCTTCCATTCCAGCCTCTGCCACCTGTCCCACTCCGTCAATGTCAGTGCACATTTCATGAGTAGGCCAAAAGCCATCGGCTAGATATAGCCACTGGCTCACAGAAGGGTTCCTTCACGGGTCATTACTTACCAGAATAGCGGGCTGTTTACGAAGCCATTACCGCAGGTGCTCAGGGTTTTTCAGGAGTTTTTCAGGGCTCTGTTTGATACCAGTGTTTGAGTGCTTGGTGTATCTAATTATATCTCATCATCTGGGATCGTGTAAGGGCAAAGTGTCCAGTTGGATGGGGTGAGGTCAGACTTGGCGGGGAGTCAGAGGCTTCATGTCTGACCCACCCTTATTAATTCCTTCGGTGAACTTTTTAAAATGTCCTTCATCACAACAGGGTTGCAGCCGAGGTCCGAAAATGTTATTTAAAAAAAATACAGTAGTTGAGGAAGAATTTCCTATCAAAAATAGTGGTTCCCAATTTGGAGCTTACTAAGAGGACGAAGGGAATATTTTTGATTTTACAACAATATTTTGTGTTTCTATGAAAGTGTAAAATGTTTGAGGGTAATGTAGCAACAGTTTTTTTTAGCTTTGTTTACAAACTACACACTCAAATAAATATGGTTCTTTCTTTCAATTTTCTCACAACTATTATATTATATTATTATTATTATATCGTTGTATAATAATAATATCTTGTTTAAAAGAAAGCAAGCAGTGAGTAGCTGTTCAAAACACATGAAAGCATATCAATTGATTACCTTTTTGCAAGAGAGCAATCCTCTTTTTCCTAGCATCTGTTCTATAATTTCAAATACAGGCCTCTTTGGACAGGGTCACTCCAATATCCCTCAACTTAGTCTGAATAAAGACATTCATCTTTTTGCTAAGGCATTAATAAAATTGCTCGTATAATTGGACACTCCAGTACATTTTGATTAAAGACCTTGAACACTTCAGCCGCCTGATGGCCGTCTGAAAGGAAAGCCCTACTGTATGTCATAAAATCGTTGAAGAACCCCTCAGGATGAAATATAAAGCACCTTTCATTATCTTTGCTTATTTCCGTCCCCAAACTGAGAGGCAGTGTATTAAATAATACGTTCTCAAACGTAAGATAAAGGCTAGGTTCAGTAATTTATCTAAAATGCTAATATTTTCTCTGGACAAAAAAAAAAAAGGCAGAATAATTTAATACAGTTCATCTCTATTACATCCCGGTGCAGAGATAAGGGGGAGCTATCTGCTGGTGCTGGCCTTTTTGAATGCTAAGTAGTGTCATTTTTTGGTCTAGTGAATTATCTTGTGCTGGTAAAGCTCTGAATAAACATAGAGGTGATAAGGACTTTTTGGACTTGTATCATTTCAAATTAAAATTTTCGACAAGCTCTAATCTTCCAGCAGTGAAAAACGTTGCATAATCAAAATCATTTTTGTAACTGAAATATGTGAAGTTTATGGTATATTTTTACCCTTATAACAAATACTCATAATATCGTTTTTGATACTTCTAGTGACCTTTACTATACGTTGTCACAGTGACACTGAAGCAACTATGATTTAATAAAGTAGACTTTCATGTTCCCCCCTGCCCCAAATGGTCCTGGACTTTAACCCCCCCCCCCACACACACACACACACAACCTTCCCTCATCCAGCACCAGTCACTTTACTGCCCATCTCCACTGCTACTGCACTGAAACTGTACTTTGAACATTTTAAATATATTATTAACATTTTAAATGGTATACCCCGTTTATCTAGGCCCGTTTTGTTTTATGTATATATGTCACACTGTGGGACTGCGGGAAACGGTATCTCGAGATTTCTGGATGTATAACACATGTAGTAATTTTGACAATAAAGCTGACTTTGACTTTGACCTTACTCAAGACCTTACTGGATTGAGCATTAAAGTGAGCTATATTATATGTCAATACACTATACACGCTTCATTATGTAGACTTTGTAGAAAAACAATATTAATGTTGGTACCATTTTCAACTCTATCAAAAATATATTGTTTTTTTTCGTCTAGTTTTTTATTTATTTATTTAATATCTAAGAAAGATGTATTAAATATTTTTAACTGAAGTCGTATTGACATTTTTAGTTCATTTTAATATACTGTATTTCTGCAATTGCTTTGATTTATTGCAGTTGAGTTGCTCAATGCTGTAACTGCTTGAGGTGCAACTTGAAATCCCCTTTTGTGAGTCACTCCTATCTAGATTCCACTTATCAAAACATAAAAAAAACAGAAATGATCTCAAGTTTTTTTACTTCTTTCTTGTGTACCATTACAGTCGATTACATAAGTAAAATGTGCCCTCGATTTCTCCTCAGACAGTTGAACCGCTGATACAAGAGGTGATATATTCTACGTCAGACTGGCTGACTGGCATACATTTGGAATCCCTGCCTCAAATACAGCAAAAATATATAAACTCATTAAAACTAAAAATAGGAAAAATGCAGCTGTAGGTAAAAGGGTTCCTTTACATGTGGGACTTCAACACTGGCTGTGTATGCACATTCCCGGAACCAGGTTTAGGGTTTTTGCAGAACCAGGTTAAGCAACTTTTGTTAAAGTGGACCTATCATGCTATTTTTAGGCAATAGCATAGGTCTCAGATATATAAAAATATATAAAAAAACATGTCTATGAAATGTTTTGCTCAAAATACCAAACAGATCAACCATTCTAGCCATGACTCATATCCCTCTATTTCACTTCCTGTTTCAAAAGTGCTGATTTGGGGTATAAAGCTTTAAAAAAAAAAAGGAGGGGGCTGAGCTCATGCGGGAGATTCTACCTGCACATTCTGTGGTGATGAAACGCCATATCATGGATTATCAAGGATTATTTCTGAAACAGTATGGAGCTCAAAGGCTTTCTCTCTTGCTGATTATACCACAAGGTGAGTTCCTTTTTATTTCCTGCTTCTTCACACACATGCTCTATGCAGTACAGGTTAGCTCTGAGTGTTAGCGTAAACATGCACCGACCATATTACGTCCAAAAAAGTCGGGCATTGTTTCTTATAGCAACGTTTCTGATAGGGCCGTGGGTGTAAAGCCAGCCTACATTTCCGCTATTACGTCATGTCCGACTCATATCTGGATCAGCTCCGTTGTAGCCCCATTTTTAGAGATTTGGGTACGGAGGAAAAGAGAGAGGGTTTTATTTTCTGACGCAGCGCTGCGTGAGTTCCCCGACACACCTGGGACACATATTTATGTATAAAAGACATCAAAAAGTGCATTTTGCATGATAGGTCCCCTTTAAAGTTTAATTTTTCTTTGTTTCTCTCAACACTGCACTTTGCTATGGCAAATACTTATTGACTCAAAACTTTAGCAAAAAGTACAACCATATATGCAATACCAGAATAAATAGAGTGAACACACTCTTTTGCTTTTAAACATCCTCTGTAAAATACATTTTGCTCCTCAAAGACTCACCCTAAATTATGTTCTGTGTCAGTTCCTTTTTTGTGTGCAGGGAGTGAAAGCCTCTTTCTCATCACCAACCCGCCTTTTAAATAAGTAACTTTATGCTGTGAGTTCAGTGTGTCCCCTAGGATGGAGTCATAGCAGCGGTACTAAGGCACGCGGGCCCAGCAAAATGTGATCGTGGAGCGCGTGGAATTTGTTAGTGTTTGCGCGTGCGAAGTGCGCCCCGCCAATATGTTTCTATGTGTCTGCCAGCACAAGAAAGGCTCTTGAGGCCTAGTACATACAGTGGCAATGTCTCAAGATTTAGCAAAATACACCTTTTATTGAACATACAGTAACACAAATACTTCAAATCCACATAACAAACAATAACAAATAAAAAAGGGTCACCACTTATTATTATTTTAATAAAGTGGTGACGCATATCTGCGCCGCCGCTACTTGTATATAGGGGAAACACTGGAGTTCTCCCTGAAATGACTCGTGCTGACATTTCTATGAAGGCGATCACTCTTTGTTGGCACTGTGTAATCTAGCCTTTTTCCTCGGTGTATATGCACTCTTCAATCATTATAAAGTCAGAGGAAGAACCCGGAAAAAGTTCAATACAGGATAGATGGAGCTTCGCTGTCTTTGTTTTTCGTCGTTGCCACTCGCTGCTGTCTCTTGTTTGACTGTCTTTTCATCAGATCATTGTGACTGTGCTTTCATTCCCTTTTAAGCAGAAGCATAAGAACTTTCTTGGACGTAACAATGAACATGGTTGTACTGTTTGAAACGCAAGGTTGATACACAACACAGTTTGTGGGGTGAACTTAGTATTCTCATATCGCTGGTCATTTGCTTTGTAGCCTGGAAACCATTCATACATTTCAACAAAACATCATATTTTTATATTTTCAATCCTGGATTTGATCAAACTACTGGTCACTGAAAGGGTCTTCACACCTGTGATTGTGACTTTGAAGCCTTTTTCCCACAAGTGTATGGATGTGTACATGTGAAATATTCTAGCTGTATGGAATTATTTGACTGAAAACATATCTATGAGGTCGGCTTGAAGGATTAACACTGGATTGCTCCATCTGAGTTATATGAAGTGAATGTGGGTTTAGACCCTTCCTGCCCTATAAATGACCATATATATCAGACTTTATGCCCACAGTTTGTAATAGAGGCTTTCTGTTATAAATGTGTATTCTTCAAGCTAAACAATCCCTGAAGGTACCACTATAAAATGGTTTTGTTGTTTTCAGATGCCAAAAAATGATTTAACAGGCTGTGTACTCTTCATGACTTGTTAACTGACCATGTGTAAAATGTTTCAAAATGACAAAACAAGCCTGAATCAACAGGGAGTGTCTCTTACAGGTTCACAGTTTGATTTAGGTCGTCTTTGCGATTTTCAGTTATAACTAATGTCATGGAAAGCAAACCGAGCACACCTCCGACATTTTGGATTTTTCAAATGTTATGTCATCATGCTTGAATAAATATCCAAACAAGATCAGGATATCATTTGCAATATTCAAAATGTAAATCTCAAAGCTCCTGTGAAAAGCTTATTTTGTTTCATCATGGCTCGGAAGCAGGACGCAGAGGAAGGACCGGGTGGGGGGGGTTTAACTTTATATCAATTTCAAAGACTATTTGCTGTGGGAGAGGAGACATGGCGGCCTAAAACCTAATCTTGCAAGTACATTTGTATCTCCTCAAAAAGTGAATTTTAGCCAAAGAACACAGATGTGATTTTCATGATTAGCCCTGTGTAAGATAGCGGTTTGCAGATAAGACGGTGTTTTACCCTGATGAGCTGATAACTGAGGATAGAAAACCACTTCCTACTGCTGGGACAGAAAGGCACACATTTTCCCCGTTGCTGCACTGTTGCTCAACTCCCAGGAGCTGATCAAATCTTTTTGTGCTTTTTCAATTGCCGGAAGGCACTGAGGCAATGAACCGGCAACTAGTGGTTTGAAAGGCTTGGGTTTTGAGTAACAATATGTCTACCGAGGTCTATTTTGCAGCATTTTGAGAAGTAATAGGCTGCTGGCTGCTGCTGCTGCTGCTGTGTTAATGGGGGTCACAAACCAGCAGAGACTGGGATATCTGAGTTCTGATTCTGAGTCTCACTGGTCTATTTCCTGTATTGGGTTGTAAACAAATTACAGACATTCACAATTTGCATTTGACATATGCGTCACTGGTCTGTCTTCAAGAAAATTTGACAAATGAGTCATCATCAAACTCCCTTTATGTTTTTCTCCTTTGAAGACAGCCATTAAAATAACCCAAATGTCCAACAACATAAATGTTGTGCCCTATCTCCTATGAACTAAATGTGTTTATACTTCTGTTTGATTTGTCTTTTATAAGATCAATGTGTTGCTTCTGACTGGATTTTTTTAATAATTGAAGTTTAATGGTCAGCCTCCAGAAACTGTAAGACTTTAACCAACTTGTGATTTGCTTACAAAGACATAAGACTTGATATAAAATATAAAAAGAGCTCTGACTGCTGCTACTGTATGAACGTTTTTACTTTTCTAACTGGCAGTTAAGCTTCTCCATATATAGAATAATACATGTGAGGTGCAATCCCATTAGATAAACATGACCTTCTTAGGTTGTCATAGTGGGCTCATAATTGAAACTGTGTCTGTCCATTTATATAGACACTTATTTGTGTTGGTATTTGTCATGTCAGAGTTTCTCTTAAAGCGTACAGGAATATTCGTCCTTCCTCCGTCTGCGTTGCTGATAACATAGCTGGTTGTGAAAAAAGTGACAGCCAAAAACGTCAGTATTGCGATGGATTGCACAGCTTGTATATTTCTTTAGGAGTAACAAGTCACCCTTTTCCACAGCTCAGCAGAAACCACCTCTGCCCAGAAACATTTGGTGTAAAAAATGACGGATGCACTCTAGCTAACAATGAACTACTCAATCTCCTGCAATGGAAACGGATGCAGTAAAGCTCATTCTGTTTTTTGATGAGACTGTCAGAGGTCTTGGCACCGTTAAATGTCTTCCTGTCAATTTAGTCAGTCTGTTCACCTCTGTTTTTTTTGTTTTTGCTTTAATCAAAAGTCCTCATATTCATTCAGACTTTTCTTCCTGACACATTACAGACGTTTGCAACTAATTAACCAGACTGGCAGTGTCTTCTGCAAGTTGAATTTTAACGTTTTGGAAAGTGACACGAGAAAAACGTCAGAGCTCTATTAAAACACATGCAGCTAATTGGTATTTACCTTGATATCACTCACTTATCAAGCTGCCTTTGTCACTTTGATTTATAGAAGTCACTGCCTGAATAGCTAATATTGAAGTTGTAAACCATGCACAATGAAAGGCAATATAAGACCATCAATGTTGTTTTATCAACCCATTTGGTCAATAGGTGTGGGTAAAGATGGGATCTGCTTAATTTGCTTCAACTTTGTTGTTAATTCTGCAGTTTTCACCTAATTTATTTTACCTGAAAATCACCAAACCAGAGCCTATAGAGTTCTTGAATGACAAACAGTTTGCTGTGGGGTTAGGTTAGTCAGAAAATGTGTGTGTACTTGCATACATTTAGAGGTGTTTATCAGAGGTTTATAGCTCATGTCTCCCATTGGGTTTACCTGCACTGTTCTGTTGTTGTGAATTTCAGTCATAGTCTTCACCCACTCTGTGTGGTGGCAACATCCAGAGCTGCAAGCTGAGGTTCCCCAGAGTGCACACTGCATGCTAATTATTCTTAAGCCCTGAAGCCCCCCCTCAGGGCTTCTTCACATTTATGAAACTATTAATGTTCCATACCCTTTTAACGGGAAGAAACTCCGATAACTGATAATATGAACCATTTTTAGCTAAAAAAAAAACAAGAGTAATACCAAGCCTTTGAATTAGCCTTGAGCGAAAAAATGCTAACTAATGCTAACGGACTTAGCACAGAACTCACGGTAGAAATGCCCTTATTACTTATCTTAACTGCACAAACAAGATATTGACTAAGTAGCTGAGATTCCACAGATTCCATACATGTAATGACATCACTGTACGACCCCGAATTCGCGGAGCTATCAGCCAGAAAAGAGAAAAAAAACAACATCCGGTTTCAAAACCATAACAATAATTAAGCCTTACCTTTTTTTATTTGTGATCAAAAGTTGTGTTCAACGGAATAAAAACGCCGCTCAAGGTTGATCCAATGTCTCTGTGTCAGGTATAATTTTTTACTGATAATCCATCATCATATTTATGGCAATATAGTGGGTATAAAGTTTTACAGTCCAAGGCTGTACTTTCAGATATGCTTCGTTTGTATCTCTATTATGTCCGCAGATGTAATGTTTACGTGGATTTGGGAACTGCCCATCGATTCTATTGGTTCTAACGGTTAAGAAAAAGGTGTAAATCACCCAAATCGACCAATGGGTTCCAGAGATATGGTCCTGCGTAAAGTATAAAGAATGCCAGCCAGCATCAGCACATTACGCAGCAACTCTACGCAGTGTTTACGACGTAAGGAAGCAGGAATTGCAGCAGGACCCAGAGCGCACGGAGCACAGAGCGGACAGCAGATAACAGAGCAGATTACAAGATTTGCATTTAGGACTTTTTCTATACTTTGACTTTTGTCAAATAATGGCTCGCAGGAAAGAGACTTTTAATACTTTACAGGCAGTGGAAATTCTGACTAAAATATTGTAACATTGTAAATGTTTGAAATAAATCTGCTCCAGTTGGAGTCAAACTTCATTTTGTATGTTTTTTTTAAAAACATTTTTTTTTTTTACAACAGTTGTATTTGGATGGAATGAATACCTATAGTGATAATTCAAAGTAATAAAATGATTTTTACAGTGAAAAAGGTCAAATGGAACTGATGGTTCCCAAATTATCCAGAGGTGAGTCCGCATGGACTTTATTTTTCTAAACCGCTCTAAAAAGGTCAAATTTCACTTGTTTTGCATCAATCTTGATACAGAGTACTTATTATATGTTATAGTTTGGATTCCTAAAGCTTTTAAGGGCGGTTTTTACTATAAGTAATGGGGTTTTTTTAGGCGGAGATTAATTTACATGTTTTTACTATGTTCCATCTGAATTTACTTTAAAATAAAAACATCTATATTGATTCTGACACTTCTACATCAAACTCACAGATGTAACCTTGCTTTGAGAAAAAAGATTATTAATTTACCCCTTTTAGAAGTGAAGATATATCATTTGTTGTGTTAGTGGCATTTTCGAGCCTGAAACCTGAAAAACAGGCTCAGGGTTGAAGAGGCTAAGGGCAAACATATTTACTGCTGAGATCTATAGAAATGCAGTTGGCATCAGTAACAATATTTCAATATTATTTACTTAAATGCTTTTACAAAAAATATGACCCATCGGATGACTTAAATGAGCAAAGTATTGTTGGTCGAAGCAGTTTCTCCGTGGGCTGAGCAGAAATCAAGCACTTTATGCCTTAATGTTATTTTGTAGTTACTGTAATTACCTTATTTTTTTTTTAAAACCTAAATAGGGGTCATGTCAACTCCTAAGTTGTAATTACAACTGGGAAAAGCTGAATGTTCTGAAAGGTATAATTTATCTGATTTGGTACTAAATTATATATTGCATTGTTCCTGGAATGAGAGAAAACATAGATGTCATTATTCGAACACGAACACTCACACAACACATCCCATTAACACCTTCTCTGATGATGTGATATATTTATAAATGTGAATGTTTATTTTCTTTACCATCAGTTTCATATGACATTATTACACATACAAGGGGCTGAGCGTTTCACTATATACTGTACATACAAAAGTACACTCATGAAAGTGGCAGTACATGAGTTGTATTCGGTTTTTTTCATATTTGATGAATTTGGGTTGAGAATCTAATATATTTGTGGACTTTTTTTTATTTTTTAGATTCCTTGATGTTAGTCAGGCTCACAAGAATTTTGTAGTTGTTTTTGAAATGCCTTGGCCTTCGTGAGATGTGCTTGTAAATACTTCAGATTTTGTTCTGTTCTCTATTCTGGGGGACCAGTAGTGTGAAATAATGCAGTGGGTCACCTCCTAAGAAGTGTTTGGATTAAAGAAGAAAAACCAAGGTTGAGCCTCTACGGCTCTGTGGATTCCTCTATATCCGCACACACAGCATCACTCCTCAACGTTGTTTCTTTCCTTTCTTTTTTTTGGCTGTCACATAAACACACACATGCACCCCGTCCCACACCACCGCCCTCCTGTTATTTGTTGCTGTTCTGATCCGACTCCTAATATAATGATGCCACAGGATACACATTGCCATCCTGCAGCCGGCAGACAGGCGGGTCATGATGCAGGATTAATGACTCTGTGGTGTGGCCAACTGTTTCTCCTGGGACGTTTTATTTTCTAACACCGAGAGCTTTGTGCAACACTGTGGGTTCACATCTCCCCGTGGTCGTTTGTCTCCAAACCCAAGCTACACTCTAACACAGCTTTTGGCTTCTCACAGAATGAGTCGGAACAATTCACGACATTTTACTGATCACAAATATTTTATTTGGCATTGTAGATTGATTTATTATCATGTTTTTATTTTTGCTTCTAATATAGCTTCCAAGAACTAAATATTGTGTCTAGTTAACAATTCTTCCAAGAGTTTCTCTTACTGTCCAATATGTTCACTGTTGAGCAATCCAGAGACATCCAAGCAAGATTGGTTGGTTTGATATTTGTCGAGAAGAAGCTTGTATCAATAAGATCAAATAGGATAAGTTAAACCTTTATTGATCCATGTAGGGAAATTCAGTTGTAAAAGCCGCATCAGGTATAAGATTGAAGCACAGCATAGGGCAGTTTGGAGTTCACACAAGGATATATAAGAAAACAAATAAAGAATGTAAACAACAGTATATTAAAAAATCTCAACAACAGAATTAGGGGAAGCTGTTTCTCTGATATCTCTGAAGTCTATACCTTGAAATACTCAAAGAGACTTAAACCTCCGGCAAATACCAATTGAAATGTAATATGCGGAATTTGATCCAGGGACGTTATTTGATCACTGAAAAGTGGGGGTAGATTATTGAGCATGGACTCTCAGACTTTCCTCCAACATAAGCTCCTTTAGCTGTGTTGATAGATCTGGAGGTGGAACATGAAAAGAAAGAAATATATGAGACCTCAGCCACAATATCATCATTCCACTAATTACCAACACCCACAGGGTCAAATGCAGTTTAATGTGATGGGATCGCCAAATGCAGAATGACTCATTGTAGGAATAACATGTTTTAATGCTACAGCAAAAAGAAGGAATTTAGACAAACCTAATTAATTTGTTTCATCATACAGTCGTTTTTAATTCATATTGCTGCGTAATCCTCAGACATACTGATTATTGTAAAATGTCAGGCAAAGCCTTCTCTGAAAACACAATGAATTGCTTGACTTGGCTCAGGTCGCATTAACTTAGTGTGAAAACTTTGATTATAAAGCCTTACAATTACATTTTAATGAAGCAAATGGAATTATTTAGCTGAACCTGGATTTCGGAGCATTATGGGCTATTCTTAGCATGCACCTTAGACTGCCTCGTGGCTCAAAACTGCACCTGGGAAATGTATATGGAAATCTAAAGTAGCACATTTCTGTGAGGTAGAGCACAACTGTGGAGAAAAATCTACGTCTTTATTTTTTGAAAAAATAATACACAACAATGATTTGCCTTTCCAGCATCTCAAAGCACCATTGCAAACATGGACTACTAATCCTTCTGTTCAGTTCCCGGACCCTGACTGATGCTATGCTAACAGTGGTATACATCTGACCACCTCTCCCCACTGATATCCACCAGTCCATGTCAGTGTGACATGGGCCGAGGCGTCCTGCGCTCGCTTCAAACTGAACTTTGCGATTGAATACTCACAATAGCAGCTCTTCCTCTGCCTGAGCAGCTGCAGGCATTATAGATATGTCTACACTTCATAACAGGAAAGAGAAGAAGTTTGTGAATAACCCACAGCAATGGAGGGGTTTAGACTGTATCTTTTGGTGTTTGATGTTGCGGCGCAGAGTGTGTGTGAGCAAAACTTCTCACCCTGCTTTATCCCGCACCGTATCCTTACTTTTGACCTATTTCTTACACTTCCAAAGATTCTAAGTCATACAAAACCATAGAAAAAAGAAGAAATATTAATAATGGGAAAGATGACTCTAAGATAAGTGCTTAAAACTCTTGACATTCAGATCAGTTCTGGTCTATAACTCAACATAATGTGAAGAAAGGGATCAATTCCTCCTTTCTGAAGATATTTCATATTAAAGTTTCTTGACTTTTCCATATCCATTTTCTAGATCTGAATTATATCTGCTTGGAAATAAGAGGTTAGCTTAGACAATCATTGTATTGGAATCTATTAATAAGACCTATTAAATAATTGGTTCAATATAAATGCTTGATGACTAAAGTGATGGTTGTCTGCTATTGAGTCAGTCATCGTTCCATTCCCTTTTTTGCTAGAAACAGGCTGAATGGATATTAACATTTCCCATTACTTGATGCAAATCATTATTTCAAAGCAGAAAAGAGCAGTTTATAAACAAAATCCTGAGATTTTAAGTTAATTAGAAGATCATTAGAAGTTCATTGGAGTTAACAAAACAAGATCAGCAAAGAGCGGAAAGTGTTATCGCTAAATGATGATTCACTCTTTTCAAGTTAAACCCACAAGTCAAATGATCTTGGTTTATACTCGGGAGATATCAAGCTTTTGCCTCCCAAAACTCTGCAGCAAACTATCAATGTTCGGTGGGCCAAATTCAATCTTAAAACCCATATGTTGTGATAAATCTGAAGTCCCGCTGGTTATGTGTCTTTTATTCTTTATGGTTTTGACAGCACTTTGGCCTTTTTAAATCTGATTTATAAAAGTATTCCACTTAACTTGAGAATTATAGCTAAAGAGAGATTGCCCTAACCATAGAAACAGAAGTCAGCATTTGTCATTTTCTCAAGTACTAAAAACCTCCCACATTTACCCCTTCCTGGCAAGTGACTCTCATACAATTATCAGAGTAATGACTTTAGGTAATATTAGAAAATGACTCCTGGAGCCAATTTCACATATGATTGGTTAGGTTGAGCTCAGTCAAATGCAATTATAAAGCACATACCGGTATCATACAATGTAAATGCATGTGCTTTACTCACAGCAAATAGAATAAACGGCTGTTTGGGCAAAGTTTGTCTCAATCTGACCCTGCATGAGAGGGTTGGTGTTGGTTTGGAGATCATAAAGTCCTTCAAAGTATAATATTGGGTTTGTGCAATAGGTCGTCATCATTGTCAGTATGCTGCGTTGTATGTGTATTTGTATTTGCAAACTGTGTACATGTAGCGTAAGTCATGTGTCAATATATGCTATTTTCTTTTATAGTGTACTATATATAGATGTTTTATCTGTTGTGGAACTACAGGATGGAGTCCAAAATAAATGTCCTTACGAGGACTTGTGTTATTTCTGTCAATGTGGTGTTCAGCATTCAACTTCAATATAAGAAATTCTGTGTTATGTGAATCATGTGTCTATTCTCCTTGTAGGTTTCGGCAATTATCTTCTGATCCCAGCTTAAGCAGCAAAGTTTATACATTTTATATTGTGAAACTGTTACACTCACAAATCATGTTATGGTGGTGGCTAGCTCATGATGGATGGTTTGCAGTTTGTCATTTCTTGTACCAAAAGTCAACATACAGTTGTTTTTAACACTGCATCGATGTATTCCTAATAATAACTGAGTACCTTCATAAGCCTGGAATTAAAGCATACTTTACCTTAACCAGTAGGCCTTCTTTTTTTCTTACTGGGTCCATAAATGAGGCAAAATGACATGCTTCAAATCTTGCCATCATTTAGTTTCCGTGGTTATACTTATTGTTGGCAGCCTTCAATAATTCAAATAGCTTTGCTCCGTAACTTTTTGAAGCCTCAAGGCATGACGTTGATACTTTTAGTTGTCTCTGACTTTTTGTCGCATCATTAGTGTGAGTGCTGAAGGCAGAGTGCATTTCATTCTGCAGGAAATGTAGTATTTTAGTTAAATGTGGAGCTTATACTGTCTGACTAGTTCAGGGGTTTTTGTTGATGGGTAAAAAAATTGAAACCAAAGAGATTAACCATGGTGGTTATAAATGCATCACAATCATCTCAAACTCTTGTGTTTTTAAGCTGCATTTGCCATTTGGAAAATGAATAAGCAATGAGGAGCAGAGTTTTCTTTACCCTATTTTAGATTTCTATTTTAGTTTTCGTCCTCTGAAAATAGGCATAATAAATAAATGTATCCACTTAGGTCGGTATCATGGGGAGGAAAATATACTTAGTACTTGATGGATATTAATGTTAATAGTTCTAAGCGTATTTGCATCCAATACAATTGGTGACAATGCAATCTCCCTCAGATTTATTACAAACACATGCGGCATACAAATATGCGCTGTTGTTTTGTTGCCTGATATCAGCAGCATGCTCATTCAGTAATCTTCAACATATTGGTTTATGACAAATGGCTCAATCGGAGTCGAAAGAGGAATGGGAAGCATTTGTAAACAGCCAGAAGCATTCTTCAACAATTATTACTGAGAAATTCATCTTGATCAATGTTAGCAGAGACACTTTTAATTGTTGTGTGACCCCATATGTAGTTGGTAGTTGTTACATTCGGTCAACTAACTGTCCCGCCTAAATAAATCAAAACTTAAGCTTGAAATATTTAATGGATTTTTGACTCTTTAACACTACATATTGAGCTCTTTCTTATGTTGGAACTCATATTCGAGTATGGAGTGTTGTTGTTTTACAGATTGCATTGTACTGTTAAGTGAAAATGTTACTTTTCCCAAGAAAAATATAAATCAATGGCTGTAGATACTCATGTTTTGTAATAAAAACACTCCAGACATATACACACACAAATATATATAAATGAAAGATCTCCTGATTCAAATACCTAATTTTATTACATTTAATCAAAACAGTCAAAGTGAGAAATAATATGTAATCTGTAAACTAATCTGTCAGTGTTATTGGAGTAACTACATTTTGACATTTTGACACTTTTGTCGTTCCATTTCTTGTGTAAAACATTCTTCTTTGTTTCTTCTGCACAACTTGCCCTATCGTAGTTACAAATCTTTCCGCACCATGAACCTTGACAACCTTCCATTTGTTCAGTCTCTCTGGAGCTTTTTTTGTGAGATAATACAACAAATCTAAAACTTTCTATGTTAGTATCTTCTCTCTTCTTACTTTACAGTTGAGTAAAATGGATATTTGAAATAACTTTGTGAAATTGTAATCCTGATCTAATCCCCTCATGCTGTCTTGACTTTAGCTGGTATTCATAACTCAACGACAAGAACAGAAACTGCATTTCAGATGTATTATGTCCAGTCTTCCAACACCCACTGCTCTTATAACAACATTTCTGCACAGCAAAGACCGTATCCAGTTGCTTTATTGTGACTACATGCTGATCCAATGCTGAGTCATTTTGCAGAGATCTGTGTGTCATTCTCTGTTTGGGAATGAAAATGGAAGCGAGACAGGGCTTTTATATGCTTTATCACAATGGGCTCATATTGAAAGTAGATTACTGCACCTATCCGCCTGTAATGGCATGCGGTCCTGCAGGACCACCGGTGCACTTGAATCCTATAAGACCAGCAGCTAAGACCCTGTTGGGACTCTGCAAATCATCAGGCTTACACTGCTGCCTTTTGAAGGGAAATAAATCACTACATGACTCCTGAATGAGGTTAGTCAATGGGAGCCATTGTACAGGTTTTTGCTAATGCACCTTTCTTGCTACTCTACTGGATTACTGCTGCACATTGTTCTTTTTTAAAATGAAGACAGTAGTTTAAAGTGATCTGAAGTTGTGACGAAAAGGGCAGAACATAGTGAGGTTTTGTTCTACTCAAGACTATTAGGTTAGGCCCTCCATGGAGAACTTGTTTGTGCCTTTACAGAAACCTTATAGTATCAGTGGTGACTTCCTTGAGTTAGTTGAGCACTTCTCAAATTCATAGGGATTTAAATAATGTATCTACTTTTTCTCCAAATGTAACGCATTGATAAAAGTAAAAGATAGGGAAGACTGTATGACTCATTATGCCAGGATATGACTCAGCCTTCAAATTTGTTCTGTGTTTCGGTAGACAACTTTTGAAAGTATTCACAAAATGAAATGATAAACTGTATTGTTGAGGTGAAATATCTTTGAAAGATGAATTGCAGGAAAGTAAGCTTTCAACATACCATTCCTTATTTGGTCACTTTTTGAAGATAACTTTTTATAGTTCTTTAATTTTGAAACACCTGAGCAATAACTAACAAAAAAACTACTTTTACAAATTATTTTCAGATCAGTTTAGGTAAAGACTTTGGATACAAAAGACATTTGTGTGCATCATGATGGCAGTCAAAACCAGAAAAAAGACTAGAGCATGCCCAAGAGAGCAGAAAAATATGAAAGATCTTTTTCAGTATATCTAACCACCGACTACTTTTAAAGGAAATAATGGGTCATTTTGGATTATGGTATTCATTCCTTTTCATACATCATTTGAAGTTAAGGTAAATACATGCCAGCTGAATATCATATTTGACTGAGGGCTCAATGTAATGTAGAAATAGCTAAAACTGACCTTTTTTCATTACTGAACTGGTGTAAACCATGGATTATGCATTTGCATTTGAGCAGGTAGGGGGTGTTGTATCTGCTCCATTTACTGGGAGGGAACAGTTGTGCCTTTATGGGCTCCCCCTGCAGCGTAAAACAAAAAAAAACACTCTTTTGGTATTTGCTTTCTAATGAAAATAAGATTGCACATCACATTTGCGGCTCATTTTCTGCTTGGTGTTCACACTTCTGAGAAACATGTCATCTGTAAGCCCTTCTACTCATCTGTGACCTCTCTTCTCCATCTGTTCTCTCTCCTCCCTTCTCACCTTCCTTGACGCCCTCACACTGATAGACTCTCTTCTGTTTCTCCTAACTCTTCAACATTTTTATGCAGAAATCTAGCCTTTTTACCATCTTCTTTCATTTTTCATTTGCTTCCGCTATTGTCTTCCCTTCCTTATTTCTTTCCTTCCCCTCGGTTCCTGCTAGTGTCTTTCTGCTCGGCTGTGTCACTTCAGTATGCGTGATCCGACTCTTCAAATGCGATCGCTGAGCTAGGTAACTTCACGGAGAGCCACACCACTGTGTTCGTTTATTAGGAACTTTCAAAGAGTTTCAATTTCCCCCGAGCAGACTGCAGTATGAATTATTCCCCCGATACATTCCGCTTCTGCTGCTACACTGCTGGTATTCAGTTTTTTATTTTACCTCCCTATCAGCTCTATTTAGCATGAGAATTTAGAGTATTTCGGAACATGACTCGTTCATCGCAATTGGCAAGAAAATGAGCAACGACATTATTTATCTTTTGCTTTGCAGTGTATTAACTCATTTGTAGGTAGAACCAGACTCCCTGCTCTTAATTTCTTTCTCTCCACAATTGTCTGGACTGTCTCTTTACTTTCGTCTTTCCCCCCAACAACCACTTAATCTACTTCTCTCTCCATCAGCAGAGCCCTCAGTCCTCTTTCACTCTAATTTCTATCAGGAATTCCATTTAGAGCTTCTTATCCATTCAATGTGCGTCCCCCTCGTACCTCTGTACAAATGAACAAGTGAGCCAGCAAACAAACAAACAAATAAATAAAAAGTCAAAATCATATAACAAGATGTAATTCATCAACACACAATCAAGAGCGCAGGGAAAAGCATGCAATGTCAAACCCAAAGTCAATCTGCAAAGACAGAAAAAGCAAGAGCAAATGCAAAGAATACAACAAAGGGACGTTCCCTCGACAGATTTGCATGAATTATGGCTCTAAATTTGAGTAAGCAATGATTGTTAGTCTCTATTAGAGGGTCTGTCTCTTTCTTTCATCAGTGTGGGGCAACACGCTGAATAATCATTGGTTTCAAGGACAACAGAGCGATTTTAGCGAGCTCGCAGCCACACTGTGAGAGCATCACCCACTGTGGGTTTGCTCACCCGTGGGTGCTGGCATTGATCTCGGTCACTTCTCGCAGCACTCAGACCTTCGCGGCGCACCCTCAGCCCTCTGGTTTCCTGCTTATACTAGCAACTCTTTCCAGTCCGCCCTCCCGGGGGCTCCGTGCCCTCCGTCCCGTGCTCCGGGGCCTCTGCACCCCCGCTGCAGGATGGTGCACGCCCGGGTGAGGCCGGTTGGTTGTGATGGTGGTGAGGCGTTTAATGCTGTTATCACGCCCTCTTAACTTCCCTCTTCCCTCTCTCTGGGCGTGACTTTCAGACAACTTTGAACCACTGTGCAGAAACGTCCTTGATGACGGTGTTGTGGATGTTGCTGGAGCAGAATACGGATGCTTCTACAGAGGCATTGTCATGGCCGATTGTTGTCTTTTGTTTTTATTAAGCGGCAAACAATGTTTGCGGTCAGACAGAGGGCGAGGACATACAGGTGGTCATATTATATTAGAGTTTCCAGAGACTGTTTTTCTGCGACCTTCTCCTCCGTCTTAAGGACGATCCGTCCATTCGTCTTCTGTCTTTCAGGATGATAAGAACTCATTATCTCTCTGGACATTTGAATGTGTCTGAACACTATGAATCCGTTTGTAAATAAAAGGCCAATCATAGGTGATGTGCTTTAAAAAAAAACGTAGTCCAATTGAAAAGGCATACACACATCTTACCTAACACATTCCAAGCGATTATTTGTACCAACATTAGAAACGAAACCTTAAGATATCAGAAAATGAAAAAAACTATCATTCATAAACTTGGTTCCTTTTTAACAAAATTAGGGTAGGTAAATTATTCTTACGTTGGCCTTGATTTTCAATTCAAAAAGTGTGAATCTGTTCTAGGGATGCATACCGGTATCGGGTATTACCGAAATACGGGTTACTGGTGGCTACGGTATACCGTACCGAAATCAGATCCGGTTTTGATACTTTAAAAAAAAAAAAAAAAAAAAAATTAAATTTATTTTTTTTTACTTTTAATTTTAAAAGTGAGCCGTAATATCCTTAAACTCGGGCCCAAACCGTCAAATTACCATGTCAATTTCGACGTGAAACTCCACAAACGAGTCACTGTGGAGTGTGGGCTGCGCCATATTGTTGACATCCGCATTGACAAGACGTGCTATTCATGCGGCACACCTGATGGCGGGTGTTGTAAATTATATTGCATAATCGTTTTTCTTCATATTTAATGTATTTTTCATTGTTTGTTCAATACTAGAAAGGTAAAAGTCCCACAAATGAACTGTGATGGGATTTGTTTTCTCTTACCAGGGAAGGCAAATGTTGATTTTAATGATGAGATTTGTTTGTTTGTGCATTGCCGAGATCTCATGACCTTTATTCTATTATTTATTTGTTCTCTGGTCGAATCTCAGGTTTAACATTAATTATAACGGTGCTATTATATTCTGTTTGCATTGACAAGATGTGCTATTCACGCGTCACACCTGATGGCGGGTGTTATAAATTATATTCCAATTCCATAATCGGTTTTCTTCATATTTTTAATGTATTTTTCATTGTTTGTTTAGTACTAAAAGGTCCAAGTCCCACAATTGAATTTAATATTCATTTGACATGTTAACTTTATCGTAAAGCGCTTCATGGGAGTAATTGCGGGATGATACATGTTCCCTTATGTAACATGAAAGTATCACGATATGTATCGGTTGAGTATCGGTATCGTTCAGTGGTATCGGTATCGGTATCGTAAAAAAGTCAACGATATGCATCCCTGTTCTACATGTCCCCCGAGTTCTCATGTTGAATGTTCGGTAATTGATGAATAAGCTTAAGATTGATGTCTTTACCATATATATATATATATATACCACATATAATACCATCACAATAATAAGATGAATGTTTTAAATAACAGAATTTGGTTCACTTATGTTTTCTTCCTATCTGCGGACACTGTTTCAGACACCCTCTGATGTATAACACTACAATGTATTGCTACTACAAACTGATACGTGTGATTCAATGTGATTAGATCATTAGATCATATTAGCTTGTTAACTTGCAAATCATAGCTTTAACTGCTTTATTGTAAACTCATCTGCTTTGCACATGAGCTTTGACCTTTGAGAAATTGACATGTAATATTACCAGTGAACAAATTATGCATAAACATACAGTATTAGCATTAATTAGTATGCCATGAATTGTATCATATTCAAGACATGTGCTTTAATGCATAGGCACAGTTTCAAACACCCACACATACTTAACGGTGTCAGCTATTTAAGTAAGCTAACACAATATGTGCTTCAGAGCTTAATCATAGTGGAATCTGCTGGAAGGTCTTTAACAGATGACAAAGCACATACTGTAAACTGCACATAATAAGTCAGATTGAATAAACACAGTAATGCAGAGAATACAGAATGTAAAACAATTATAAATGAAGAGTTACAAGACAAAAGATTAAAGACAAAAAGTGCTTTATCGCCACAAACAATGTGTCCAACAGCATCATACCAGTCGCCTTCTCTGTATGTAAAACACATACTTATCTTAATGTAAAACTTCTGTTACAATGAGCAAACATGGCGGGAGGGGGCGCAGTCAATTGGGTGAAACTTAGCCGATCGATTGGCTCGATGTCCGCTCAGAAGTCAAAAGACGCAGCTCGCTAACTGTATGGGGTTGGAGAAGAATATGTTATGCATGCAGGAGGGTGGCAAGGATTTTTTCTAATACATTTCTATTGTTTTCCCTAAAATGCAAACAATGCTTATTAGCATACACATACATAATGGAACAAGGCAGCAACATAAAAACAGACAATTGAGCAGATAATTCCCCTTCTTATAAGTAGGAGTGTAGTTTATGTTTGAGCCTACAACTTTTCTACTCTGTTTTGTTGAAATACAAGTTGTAATATTGCAAGTTGTTCATGTTATTGTGCTCCAGTACTATTTGGGCAGACATAATAACAGGAACACTGTGCGACTATTGAAGCTGTTAGCAGCTACTAACCTCACTCAATAACAGATGGTTGAACTAAATACATTCCAAACGGGAACTAACAGTCTAGAGTTTCCTCAAAAGCCTTTTTAAACATGTCATTATAACAAAGTCATTTAAGAATGTTTTAATTAATTTGGTATCAGAACATTTTGATGATTTAAACAGATATCGCAAAGCTTTTTAGGCATTTTAATGGGATTATTTGAAAGAAAATAACTAGGAATTTAAAAGCAGTCATTCACTATATTAGTTCTGGCCTTCACATGTTTTTGAAGAAATACCTGTGCTGATATCTTTCTGTGGGAAGGAGGGGGGAAGAAGATGAGACAGGAAGATAAAGAGAGGGAAGAAGGGAAACATGTCAGATGCTATGTTATTGAATTTATTGGAACAATTATGGAGCCACAGCCGACATCATTATCGTACAAATCTGTGCATCCATCAGGCACGAGCTTTGTCTAATCACGTTAATAGAACTCTCCAACCGCAGACATTGTGCCTTGTCAAACACAGGTGTAACTAATTACATTAATGATGGCTGCTTTCTATTTGCTTGTTCCTGCTCATATGCCCAGGTAATATGTACACTGGTGTACAGATGCAGATTACTGGGACACTCGTATGGAGCTTACTTTGTAATAATGCAAGGGAAAACACTTTAATGACAATATGAGGACACAAAGCCCCCAATCTTATAGATTGAAAATAGATACAAAATCATATGAACAATAATGATATTAAGGGGGATTATAATACTTTTTGGAGCTGTATTTTATTTATTTAATTATCTTTACCTTTTTAATTTGTTATTATTATTTTCTTTACGTAAAAAAACCCAAATACTTTGGGATCTAAAACACACGATAAGGTCTGTATTTTGAACAAAGCAAATATACAAATGGATAATAAAAGTCAATAAACAATAAGTAATACAAATAAATGGAACTTAGCTATTATTAATATTTTTCTGTTACACCAGCGCTCTTTGCTATTTAATTGCAACCTCTGAGTTTTTATCATTTATTCTTAAATAAAATGCTCTTAAACCATATCCCTCAGGGATTGGTGGCATATCATGGAGAGTCCTCTTTTTCACGGTAACATACTCAGATGTGATGAAAGAGTCATGTTTGCTGTGAGCGTTTAGAGTCAGCGGGAAAACAGAGGATCCAGTGTAACATGAGAGAGGCCTTCTGTGCTGTGACTCTGATGAACACAGCGGTTGTTGGAGAAAAGGTCAGTGGATTTTGTTGGTATTCTGCAGCCGTGCCCTTCTTTTGGCAGGACACTTGACGGCGCAGTGGGCACTCGAGCTTGAAATGATGTTGCCTCCTCCGGCCAGGAGGCGATGGCTCCCATGCCACACAGCAGACGCAGGATGCCATAAATCCTACGGTGTAAATAAAGACCCGCCTCGCTTCACCACGTCCCACTCCTTCTGTGTCCTTGTGCTTTTTATAAACACTGTACTGTTTCTTTCCATTTTCACTCTCCTTCCCTCTCATTTTTCTTTCATGTGTTTACCCCTTACTATCGCTTCATGTTTTTTTTCCAGTGGATGTTGTGGTAAACAAAACTGTGTCTGACTGAAGAGGGACCTTTTATTTATTATATATATTTATTTTTAAAGCTGTACACCCACCAGTGCCAATTCTAATGAACTATGTGTCTGTGTTATCATCCCTTATTCTTTCTTTTTGTTTGTCCCCCATACTGGCTCATTCTTGTCTTTGAAATAGATTCTCTCTCAGCTGTTATGTAAAACTTTATCTTCATTTTCATCTGACTTTGTAGCACTACAATGCCGTTTGAAAGAGGGTGTTACGGAAAAAGAAAGGGAAGGTACATTTCATTTAGTCACAGTTTGACTTTATTAACTGCAGTGGCAGAGGTTTATCCTTTGACAGATGTTTTGAATGCTGCTTGTGGTGTTGGAGCACTACCCCCCATCAACTGGACACGGACACACACACACACACACACACACACACACACACACACACACACACACACACACACACACACACACACACACACACACACACACACACACACACACACACACACACACACACACACACACACACACACACACCCCCCCCCCCCGCAGTCCCTAATTCCAGCCTCACAACTCCCCACTAAGCTACAGCATTCAGGGCCAGCAGGTATATCACTGCCCTTTTGGATTCTTTGTTGCTGTATATCTTTCAACAAATCCAAACAGCCTTACAATACAGACCACATGCGTCTCACACAGAAGGCGGTCATCTTTACTGGATCCAAGCCATGAAAGCGCTATGATTTGTGTTAGATGTAGTCATAGCGAATCACTTATTTATGCTTGGTGGCAACAATCAGTGCCAATGGAGGACACAGTGTCACATTTTTTTACAGAAATTAAATGTGAGATTTCCCTAGACAATAGCTGACACTGTCATCTCATTAGAGGAGCACATCATTTCATTTGAAAATTAAAAAAAGTGTGTGGGGGGTATACATCAGAGTTTATGTGGGCTTTTCCACACACAGGCCCAGATCACTCATCATACTGTCCATCAAAGCCACAGTAGCCATTCAATAAAGCCAAACTGTCGACACACTGATGGTGATAGCTTCCCTTTTGAATCCTACCTCAATAGCTGAGACGCTATGTTGCTATGATGCCGGAAATGTCAACATATAGCCCTAGACATACTAAAGTTTTGAAGCTACTGTTCCTCCATGAAACATTACGACCCCACCACGGTTTTCTTTCACACCAAAATCACTTCCTCTACCTTTGTTTGCTCTCCCTTATCCTCAACCTATGACGATTTGTCACTTGACACCTGCAGAAATTCTTCAAGCATCATGCGCTTGCGTCAATAGTTATTTTTTTGAAGATGTGAAGTTTTTGTTGTATTCCAACGTGCCTTTGTGTGCGGTTGTTGGTTTCATGTGAGGTGTGTGAAAAGACCGGTCAGATCGGATTTGGGGGAAAATATCTGAATTGACGATAAAGCACTGTAATGTGGGCATAGCATTGAAGATACGAGTATAGCAATTTTCGGAGGACTCAAGAACGGTTGTTATTGATATAAATGCATGGTGATAGAACATGTTAGAACTTTTTCTGAAGTCTACCACAGAATAATGAACTTGACCTTACTAAACTTTTTTTGTTTGGGAACGGTGGAGTTGTTCGGGTCAGTGGCCTATTAGCCATATCCAACCATAAATAACCATACTCAAAATCAGTTACAGTTTTCTGCTTAATTTTCTGACCTGAAAGTGACCTCAACCTGTTCATACAATGTGCTTAAGAAATTGTTGTGCAGATTCAAGAGACCCTGCTGCCCTTCTTCGGTCTGTTAGCATTTTGGCGTGGGAGTGGTCAAGGCCAAGCAGTTGGTCTTCTTCCAAAATAGAGGTTTTCGCATATTAGGCAAAGATTATATATCAGGTCTTCTATTCCAAGTTCCTGTCTCTTAATATCATTTCCATATCAACATTTAGGTAAACTTAAGATAGGCTTTGACAGCACAGTAGGACAATGAGGCTCATTACCCACATTTTTAAACGTATTTGAAAAAAACACATACTTTTTTCTACTTAGACATATATTAAATAACTAAGTGTTGTTTTTAAAAGTTATTTTCCATTTGTGCTGTCGAGTACTTTTTTTGTAAAAGTGACACCTTTTCTTTAACACTTGATATTTTCTTTAAAATAAACTCAAAATGTCATTCAGGAATAAGATGTTATTAGACTAGATGTAAACAACGAACTTCATGGAACTACATGCAGCCAGTAATCATCTACTCTACAGTATACTGAGGAATCCATTATTATTCCTTAAGGTAAGGAAAGAACAGTGCCGACACCTTTCATTCATCTCATTAACAGTATCCATCTTGTTTTTAAAGTGTCCTAATGAACTCCATTACGTTGAGCATAAGGAACAATAATTAGGTGTATTGCAGTCCATTATGCTCCTGTGTTATGAGAGCGAGAGGAGCTGATTCTATTATACATCGGGACTGCATTAAAAATGTGATTTTACTCATCAGTGACTTTCAGCCTTAATAGCCGACTTTCCATTATTTGGATCACATCCGTCCATTAACACTTCTTGTGAAAGCGCTGGTTAGAGCTCTTTATGCCATCCTGAAATCAGACCTAAGCTCTCTGGATCGAGTCGTGACCGTTATTCATTCCTGCTGCCAAGTTGTCTGGTTACTCTTGTCACACAAAATATATAAGGCTTCCTCGTATATGAACAAAGGGCCAAAAGTTCAGTTGACCCAAATTGAAAACGGAAAACAAGTATCATAAATAAACCAGGTTCTACTTTTTCTGTTTGTGTACGTGTGTGTTCTGTGTGTGTTTTCATTATTTTAGCACCTGTGTCTTTTAATTCAATCCTGGCACTAAGAGTGTCAAACGTCCTTCAAAGTCGACCGCCAACTTTATTTTGTGTGTCCAACGATTAGTCTGAGCGAAGGGGGAGGATGGGAGCTGGAATGTTCTGATGTCAATGGATGCTTGTATTCTTTATGGGGTAATTTTGAAATGCTAGAGGTACCTTGATTGAGATATAATATCTTTGAAAGGATCCTCCTGAGACATATTGAAGTGAGAAGCCAGGTGTCTCTTGCGTTCTTAACTCACACATGTGCACTCTCTTTGTAGAGGCAATTACCAACACTAAGACTATGACAAGAACAGCAAAATATGAGAAGCTGTGAATCGAATGTGACAAGACTGAATAAATGGCAGCACCTAGCAGCCATTTTTTTGCTTCCGATGTCCGTAAGTAACTGATGAGTGGATGGCTCTGCAATACATTACAGCAGCCATGAGAATATGTTGAGGTTTGACACACCATTTCAGCTATACTTTAACAATATTTGGTGGAGAGTTTTCTGCTTTTATTTAGACAACAGGGAAGAAGGGTTTACTTAGCTGTCTTTCAAATGCTTCCAAGTTCTGCTTGTTAATAATAATTTCAATACCTCTTTAATCTAAAAAATTAACATGATTTAATTTTGACACGCCCTATTAGTGACCCTATTGTGGTAATATACAGCTGTTTTTACCCTTAACCGCACTATTGCACAGCAAACGTTTTACAGTCTTTTGTAAAACCCCAATATGGAGAGTGTTTTTAATCAACGTTTTCAATGATAATAAGGGTATGGGTGAATTGAATTGTAAGTTGTTGTTTTTCTTGCTATTGTTATGTTTTTTTCTCAAAAGAAGGGTGTGAGTCAATACGATTTCCCCGATATATGACATTTAAATTGGTAGATTTTAGGTTTAATCAGTTTGCTTCATTTGGGCCTCAAAGGATATTCAAGAAAAGAGCATTCAGATTTCTTGCATAAACGCAAACAACTTGAAAGATAAAGTGGTACATTTTAAATAAAGCTTCTCTCATAAGCTTCCTCTATTCTCCATTAAAACAGAATAGTTTTTGTTTTTCTCTCCTAAGCACTACTTTTCTCCCCTCCTAAAGACACAGTAAACCTCAATAACTGCTGTTTAGACACAATGTTTGATGTGAGGCGAGGTGTGTTAGTGGGCCGACTAAGAGATTTTATAAATGTGCATATTCTTATGCCATATGTGTGGAGAGGCTGGTAATTTCCCTATAATGAAACTCGGTTCCGGCAGCTAACAAGATTATAGCTGAAAAATGAACATGCAGAATTTTCCTGCGAGGTGCAGACAGTTTTGTTTTAACAGCCCTCAGTTTCATAGTTCTTTGTCTCATCACTTTTCACAGATTGTCTCTCTGTTTTGCTCTTGCTTTTAGCTGGAGCCATTACAGAGAACCTGTTTCCAGCATTTACAGTCATATGTCCTACCTGAAGTGCAGCTGTAGCCATTGTAGAAAATCTCCATTCGTTCAATTATCCTGCCTCATTGGTTTCACTGAAAAACTAAATGAGCATATTATGACACAATGTCTAATTTCTGATGACAGTACAGCTTTGTCCAATTAAAGCAGCACATCTCAATGAAAAACCTATCCAAGAGAGTGTGTTAGAAGTATCGCAACCAAGCAGAGTGTCAATTAAATCTGTAGACACCTCTGAACATGGAATACATATCGTGGTCACCAATTAAAATCCCAGGGAGCATTCATTTCATATTACTGAGTAGTTTGTTGAATGAAAACCTAATGAAGCAGAACGTAGCTGTTCATTAGTTTCCTGGGCTTGCTTCCGCTTCAGTGTGTTTCTGTGGTTACGCAGGTCGGTTAGGAAATTTGTGGGCAGCTTATTAATTAATATCAGGAATTTAGATCCGCGGTATGAGTGTGTTATCGTAAATCAGAATTAATCCTCTTCATTTGCACTGGATTATCCTGTTTGTGCATCAGACCCATGACAATATTCAATATACAAATATTGTTTGTTTAGACTTCAAACAGATATACTCAACACTTTTGTTGGCACATTGGGAAGCTGATCATGATCACACATATTTTTTTTACACATCTGTAAAGAGTCCGCAAATTCAAATCAGTCAGAACGTAGCCCATCTAGCAAGGATGGAAAGAGAAAATAAAGTATTATATATTTTTTCTGAAATACTTTACTGATAATGCAAAATTGACAATTGATGTTTCCACATAATATTAAAACAATGAGATTATTTATATTTAATCAACAGTAATTTCTAAATAATGACTAAGTGGGCAAAGGCACATCTTATAAAAGCCACACAGTCCGTTATATTCAGAAAATTACATCATTTTAATGTATTACTGCCTATAAGACCAGGGGAAGAAAACTATTATGCCATATTAAGTTGACAATATACACTCTTGTATCACTATATTGATATAATATTGATGTATTGGCCAGCCCTACCCTTAAGGACCGAAAAATACTTTGGACTAGATTCAGACAACATGGTTTTTGCTAATTTGGGTCAACAGCAACACATTTTGCGGGCTTGCAATCCAGGCGTGAAATAAGGTTACACAGAGTCGTTGTGTTTATTCCTTCCTCCCACACAGCCTCTCTCTTTTTTCCCCTCCAACTCACTAATTACCTTTGGTTTTAAGTAGCTTCATTAATTCTGTAGTAATGATGCAGCATTGACCACAGTACCTGACAGTAATTCATAATTAACACACAACACATCCACGCACACCAACAGGCAACTGCCTCCGAATTAACTACGGAGCAATATGGAAGTGTACATGAGCTCATGGTGAGATTATTTGGGTGAAATGCTACTATACGCTTTTGGAAACATTTTCTATGAAGGGAAGTGGCTTTCTGACAAAGTGCTGTCATCAGCATACAGTGTATGATGTGCTCACCTACAGTAAGTTGAGAAAGAATAAGACAACTCTTTTAAGCCTCAGCACCGTTCCTCCCATTCTTTTGAGCGTAATATCTTAGTAATGCCTTGAGTGAATTTATTCAAATTTGGCGAAAACTTCCACTCGGACTCAAGGATCAACTGATCAGAATTTGGTGGTCAAAGGTTACCATGACCTTACATCCGTCCCATTCTAGTGATGGCAACAAAATATGTTAAAATGTGTTTCTGCAGTAGCTACAGCTTTATTTGTTTTTTTCCTCTTAATTTCTTAACTCTTTTATACTACTTTTTTCCCAACTATGGAAATGCACTCACATACACACACCCAACTGTTATTCAAATGAACTCTGGTTTGAGCAATGGGTCCTTTTCTTTTCGAACAGTGAACTCTTTGAACAGAGTCCTGACAGAGATGGAGTGCAGGAATAATTGTTTCATTGCTCCGTTTGAAGCAGGCCCATCCATCAGGCTGCCTGTGTCTTACAGTGAATGCGTACAATGTGTGGATGATGAAGGGATTCGGTGAAGATGGGGATCAGAGAAACCAAGTCGCTGTACTTGAAGTGACTGCTCGAAGATCTGCATTGGGATGCATGACATTTTCCCTCTATTGTATACAGAGACAAATCGCACAATGCTAAAGGAGCTTTCTCTAAATGGGCGGGATGGAGCTATACCTTAAGGGAGGCTGCTTAACATTACATGGACCTTGTCAATGGAGTACGAGGCGCCCTTTGCACCGTACGGGTCACATTTGTCTAATTTGAAAGTGCTCTTGCAAATTAGAAATAATGTATGAGTTGGTACCTTGATATTCAGAGAGCATTTTTAAATTGATAGGCATTTTCTCAAGACTTTACCATTATTATGAATTAAGGTTAAAGTTAGTAGAGTTTTAGTTTGAACTTCTGATTGTCAGAGTTCAGGTTTTTTGCAACAGGGATTAACCCGAACACAGACGCTGAAACCGTTTCAGAGGTCAAACAGAATGGCATACAGTATGTGGCTTTGTGAAGGCAGTAAGACCAAGCTAACTAATCCTAAATGTATCATGTGACAGCACTGCTGAGGTGGATGGGTAACAGTGTGCAGACCTGAATCCAGGAAAGATATGCAGAAAGGCTCAGAACAGCTCAGACTGAAAGCAACATCTGGCTTAAAATAAACTCTGATCCTATCTCTCTGTATAAGATAAGGAGATTTTCTCAGGCTCATACATGAGTGTAACTGAAGGGCACTTCCAAGTCCAAAACTCGTAAAACTTGTTTTGCCCGGTTTATGTGTAGACTAGACCAGCGGTTCTCAAACTGTGGTCCGCGAGGGTACTGCAGGTGGTCCGTGGAAAAAAGCTAAATAAAATCCACTTTTTATTATCAAGGATTTTCGGGGACCCGAAGACACATTTTGAGTTGTATACACTGTTGGAAAGAGGAGATTCCTAGCTTTCTAATGATATCAGGCAGTGGGGTAGTGGTCGTTGGGCTCATCGGACATTTATGAGAGAAAATCTCTAATGTCCGAGTGCAAGTGAATGCACCACAAGACACGAGCCTTGTAACCCCTCCCCCGGGCCTGGCGCGAGTGTGGAAATATGATTGGCGAACAATATTGTGGCTTTCCAAGTTAACATTGATTGATATGACTGCGATTAAATCAGCATATACTTCTGCCAGGGGATGCCACCCCTCAAAATCTCCTGCCACCCTCTTGCCACCCCATGAATATTTTTCTAGATCCACCCCTGAGTAGGCTATATTTTTCGTTTCGTTTATTTAATAAGTCAATTTGTTTTTTGTTTGTTTTGAGATTTAAATAGATTTTGAAAGTGGAGATAGAGAGAGAGAGAGAGAGAGAAGCAGCGCTGTCTGCTTAGTTGCAATACTGTAGCTCAAGCCTTTATGCAACTTAGGCCTATACATTGTTTATGTTACTTATATGTGTGTGTGTGTGTGTGTGTGTGTGTGTGTGTGTGTGTGTGTGTGTGTGTGTGTGTGTGTGTGTGTTGAGCGCAGCGCAGCGCAGCCTGCTTTTTGCAGTACAGTAACTAAAGTAGGAGCATACCGGTAGTTTTTTGTAGACCTGTCTGCCCGTTTTGTGAGTGCACTGCGCGCGTGCGCATTTGTGGCATTGTTTGGGATGACCTAATTAAAATACCGTCCGCCGTCCTCTTTGAGACACATACACAACGCAGACAGACACCGGTCACAAAAGTATCAAATAGGCTTCAATTTGCTTTTGATTGTCTATAATTAACTATAAAAAGATATCGGCGTTTTAACACTACGTTTATATATGTACTTATTTTTACGGTTTGCATATGAGGTGGTCCGCGAAAATCCTTGATAATAAATAGTGGTCCGCATAAACAAAAAGTTTGAGAACCCCTGGACTAGACTCATACATAGACTCAGAAAACCACCTCCATATGGAGGTGGTTTTCTATGTTGACAGCCATTTTGCTTCCCAGTTGTTGTATACTGTTTTCCTCACAATACAGCAACTTTGTAAAACATCTGTATTATCTGTGTTTCAGATGTGCATTTATAATTGTCTTCACTTGTCTTCCCTCATAATGTCTTAACTTCTTTCTTTGTCTACTGACACACAAATTCCCAGAGCATTTAAATGTTCAGAACAAATGTTGTTTGATGACCCAGAGGCTTAACAGCCTACAGTCAGAATGTGATTGAATATGGTTCTGTAAACTGCAATATTGCAGTGTTCACGGTGACATCGCCGTAATGACAACAAAATATATAAATTTTGCAGTCCTGTTGGCATCAGCAGCGTCTGTTGTTGTTGATAGCAGGATGTTTCGACTTGCTTGTTGTATAAATAGGTCACTGCCACCATTATCATTCTAACCAAGTAGTGAATTAAACCTGTCCAGATTTTGTTATTCGCTTACTCAGTTAATTCAAGATGAGCAGGACACCAAAGGTCGGGGTTGGTCTTTCTGCTTCTTAGTATCAGAAGCTCTCCCTCCCTGAACTAAATTACACCATAAATCAGCTGCTTGCAATATAGAGCAGCCAGTAATCCAACCATTGGGAGGCTGCTGTGTTTGTGTGGTTGTTGAGACTGAGTGCATGTAACTGTTTACTGCCTTTTTATGATGCTGATTGCATGCTAGTATTTCCTTTATCACCATACAGTGGAGCCTTGGCTGTTTGTGTGTGATTACTGATATGCGTGTGTGATGCCATACATTTGACCAACACCCCCTCGGTTCTTGAACTTTTATAGAATCTAGGTTTTCTTGAAATGGTAACCTGCAATTTAAGTCTGAGCTGTATGCAAATAACTTCAATGATATAGTTTTTCTCTCAAAAGAGTGGAAGGGATAGACAAACATGTTTCTGAACTCGCTCTTATGCACCACTAGAACCGCTATGAATAACATATTCATGGGTCATGTTGGCAAAGCATTTTCTAGGGATGATGACCTCCAAAAACTAATATATACCAAATGTAGTTATTTATGGAGTGCAGTGATGTGGTTGTGTTCCAGAATAATGTTGCCTGTTTGGTCAATTAAAAATAACTTTAGTGCATTTCGCAATAATTATACCAAAACTACACAACAGCACCGGAGTTTGTATTTAACATATTGACAAACAGACCATAACTGCTTGTAATTTACTTAAAGTGTATTTTTCAATGATTGTTTTGTGTTTGTAGTCAAGAGAAGAAAAACTGAAGCGGGGAGAGAGTTGGCCTAGTTTCGGATTTACGTTATAGGCTAGTTTCTCTCAAAAACAAGACACACTGTCAGCATACAGCACATGTCAAAACTTCTGCAACCACCATTGACACATGTCAGTGACATCTCTTTTTTTAACAGCAGCAGTTTCATCACATCCGCTCCTAAGACCAGCGCATCAGGAAACATCATTCTGAGGCGCATTTCAATATGACAGCCATTTCCTCCCACCATGTCATTTCGCAGGGTGTGTTATCTGTTTATATAATTCAATAATGTTTAAAACAGTCACACATTTAGCAAAGTCCTGATTAATGGCCACATTCAACTGTCTTGATTTTTCTTTAATGCTAATTACCTCTTTAGCCCCACGGACCCGCCGAAGGGGCCGAAATCACAACATCTGCAAGCAAGTGTCTGAGGGCTTCTTAAGATTGAATACACTATGAATGTTTCATATCTATGTAACGGGAAGAAACTCAGCTAACTGATCTTTTTTTTTTTTTTTTTTTTTTTTTTCTAAAAACCTCAAAGCTAACGCTGAGCCTCTGAATTAGCCACGGGCAAAACAATCTTAAGGCCGTTAGCACAGAACTCTAGCTATACCGATCGATATACTTATTGGATCTGCACAAACAAGCTTAGCTAACATCCTGAGATTCCACAGATTATAGAAATATAAGGATCATCACTGAGCGATCAGAACTCGTGACAGGGGAAGCAAATACAGACAACACACAAGCTTTAGGTTGCAAAAAACGGAGATATGCTCACCTTATTTTTAGAGTCCTGACAGATCAAAAGTCGTGTTCAATGGCATTAAAACGAGAAAAAACGCGGCTGAAGGTTAATCCATAGGTTAATCCAATGTGTCTGTCACTTTGAAAACATTATTGATAATCCATAATTCCATTTTTATGCAAAAAACGGAGAATCAAAATGAGCTACTAATGGTAGCCACCAGAGACTAGCGCAGCTTCCGGTTTTTCTACGCGTCACTATCACTCCTTATTTGGTAACCTGTGTGTGTATGTGGAACTTTCCCTCGATTCCATTGGCTATGACGGTTAGAAAGAGATGTCAATCATCAAAATTGACCAAGGGGGGCCAGAGATATGGAAAATCCACCCAAATGACCCCAGAAGTGTTTTTCTTTTGCTAAATCTCTCTAAAAAGGTCAAATGTCACTTGTTTTGCATCAATCTTGATACAGGGTACTTGTTATATGTTGTACTTTGGATTCCTAAAGCGTTTAGTCTACTAACCCATCATCCAAGGGTAGTTTTCACTATAAGTAAAAAATAATTCTTGGACGGACACTATAATTTACAGTTTTTTACCATGTTCAATCTGAATTTTCTTTAAAATAAAAAACATCTATATTGATTCTGACTTTTCTACATCCAACTCAAAGGTTTATCATTACTTTGAGAAAAAAGATTATTAATTTACCCCTTTTAGAAGTGAAGTTATGGTCATTTGTTCTGGAAATGTCATTTTCAAGCCTGAAATGAAAAACAGGCTTGGGGCTTAACAGGTTTTAAGCGTTGTTTGTGAGGAACTATTTGATTGTAAGTCACAAAAAACAACAACAATGCTGTCATTTTCACCACAGATCCATGAAGCTGTCAGTCCTTCATACTTTTATTCCTTGGTTTAATACTATTTGTACCATTAACATAATTTAAGTGTTCACTACCAAGGGACCAAACAGCTAACACTTTTATATTATCACATACATAGTGTAAAAACTGTTTATTCATGTTCACATATGAGTACTTCTTCAGAAAGGTATAGAAAATCAAAGCAAATATTCAAATATATGTGACCCGCTCTATCGAAATCAGTTGGAAGTCGCAACGGCTCATTTCAAAATAAACGTGGATTTGCGTAAAAAAATAAGTTTTTCGGGGTTCGGGTGTTTTGGCTTTCAGAATATGAAACTTTTATTTCCAAAATCACACGATAAATATATTTTTGAAGCTTCTAAAGGGAAGATGACAGGCACCTCTCACTCACACCCTGCTCTTCCGCAGCGCAGCTCCCCCTCCCCTCTGGCTGAAATTATGAATGTAAGGCATATAGTAATCATAGATAACATGGCAGGGTCCGTTACAGTTTGTTTTCATCTGATTTCAAATAAACAAAGTCTTGGCTTTCAGAATATTAAACTTGTTTCGGCAAATTCAGATGATAAATACAACTTTGAAGCTTGTAACGGCATAATTACAAGCGGAGAACGGAGTAACTTAACGTCACAGCAGGCATAGCAACAGCCGGTGTTTCTCGTGAGTGTTTTCCCCGGGAAACAAACACAATACACACAAACGCAAAAATACACAAACACACACACACACTCGCGAGCTTCCCCCAGACCAGTAATCCAAACGAAAATATTTTCCCTCCGTACTACTTTGATCATTTGCTCCGCTAATAATCAATCAGATCGATGGATTCCAGAGAAGAGGAAACTTTGAAGGCCTTTTTCTCAAAATGATGAGTCATTATATAATGTGACATATTTTGCTTAATATTTGGAGTAAAACAACAATCCTGATATCATTAGAAAGCTAGGAATCTCCTCTTTCCAACAGTGTATACAACTCAAAATGTGTCTTCGGGTCAATGCAACTGATTTCGATAGAGCAGGTCACATATTCAAACTAGTACAAGTCATTTAATATTTACTCATGGTCCAGGCAGGTAAAAAGCCATTACCTTGGATCCACTGTCACATTACAATTTGATCATCGATCGTAATTTTGCAACCAGCTAGAAAAGACATCACCCTAAATTAAAAAATCTGCTGTGCCATACATTTTGGGTGGTTATAATGTAACTACAATAAAACACTGCTTGATGTATTCCGACGTCAGAATTTTAATAGAGCAATTACAATTTGATTTCTGCAGATGAAATGACCACGGTCCCTTACTATTTAGATTAATTACAGTCTTATTAACCCATCAATGCTTAGATTTAATATCGCTGATGAACAAAAACATTGCCTCATTTATTATACACCAGGAGAAATTTGAGAATGAAATAAAAAAACAATAACAAAGGAGTGTTATTAATTTATGATACAAAAGAGGTAATATTTCAGAGTTAAGGGAAACCGATACCACTAAAGCTTAATGAGAAGAGGAACGTGAGAAGCCAGTAGCGCCACACTCAGCTCATCTCCTCAAATGAATATTCATGAATATGTAATCACAGAATATGAAGCGATGGAACAGACTCTTGTTAAACTCATTATATCTGAATGGTCATTTCAGTGGAACAAAGAAGCTGCTGTAGCGAGTGACGTTCATTAAATCCAGCAGCGTCAGTGAACAGCATAATCTCCGAGAGATGATGCGTCTCCATGAGATGCTGAGTATGTTGTCAAAGTCAAGAACTCAACTCTCTGCCCTATATGTTCATGGAGTTTCTCCAAATGATCCTATAATGTATGTGGTCAGCATTTTTGACGGATACCAAATAATTTAGGCTGGGCTCAGATTAAAGGTAATCTAAAATCAGTTAAGCGATCAAGCAGCATCATGTAGAGAGGAAAGGGGTTTCAATCAGTAAAAATAGCATAAATGGACATGTTTCACATCATAAGACTTTGCAAAGAGTTGGCTTTTTTCCCTCAATGGTTGCAAATATTAACATACTAAAGGAACGGAAAGAAAGGCCAAATTACATAACAAGGTTTAGATAAAAACATTTTTTTCCATTGTTAGATAAACCAAAGTGAATAGTAAAACTAATACAAGTTGATCAAGCTGCATAATATGGATGGACCCTAACTTTTCCCTGATTCCAAGACTTTTGAGGATGTCGTTTTTCCACAACTCTAACAAGGCTCAGACACAAAAAAACATAAAAAACAATATGTATAAAATGAAAAACTGTGCATTACTTCATTTTTAATCCTTGTAATCTGATTAAATAAATGTTAGCTTCTGCGTGTCCAGAAAAACGGTCTGTAAATGTGAGATATTTTGCAATTTATATTTCCCTGAGTTTAAAAAAAATATCCATAATTAAAACCTGTTTAATTGAATCCTCTTCATGAGGCTCTCATTATGGTACCAGCACTTCAGAGAGATTCTGCACAACTTGGCATCTGTCAGCGGCTGCAGAATCGTCCCAGTTTGTCCCCGTCAGCCTGAGGGGAATATTGACATCTACACTGCTTCATTAGAGGAGGTTGGTATAGTCAGGGAAACATACATCACCAAGTTTAGTAAATAGTTGTCAAAGTCTCTCACTTTCTCTCTCGCAATCTGCTGTCTGTTTTTTCTCAAACTCTAACTATTTCATGTAATCTCCATCTTGCCTCCTACTTTTCTCTCCCCATCCTTCTACCTTCGTCTCTAGTAAGACAAAAACAATTACTTGATCTGCCTCATCATTCTGGCTCATCACAGCACTGATTACATCACTAATATCTAATGACCTCCAAATGTTTCATCATGGTGGCTCTTTAATTGTTCGCCTCTACCAGCAGTCATAAACTTTCTAGGAAAGTTAGGAAAGACTTTTGAGGAAATGTTGAGAGGCACTGAGGAGCAGATACTGAAATTCCCATACAGAAAAGTTTAGAATGTACATAGTGTCCTACATGTACGTGGACCAACATAAATATCCAAAGATGAGATGAAGCATCATATTTATAACTTCAACAACATTTGAGTTTTTATCAAGTATCTCACAGGAGAAATGGTCATGGGCTTTTGCCATTCAACAATAGTGTGTGATTTCTTGTGATGCTGCTATAAAGACACATTCAAAGACACAATTATGGATCCAAAAAGTAGGTTCATGATAAAATCAAATAACCACCTCTGTATTTTTGCAGTTGATGCCACTTTGTTGGAGCTGGTAATTTTTTTTTTCGTTGAGACTGACAGAGGCATTGATTCAAATCACTACTGATTTTTCTTTTACAGAAAACAATCCAATCATGCATCTTTCAGCCGGTGTGGAAGATGTTCTATTTGTCATTACTGAAAGCACTGAAAGAAACTGTTTATGATTTCTATTGAACTCTCTCTCATGAACTCTAAGCTTTTTATATGCACACTGTCTGTAGCATAGTGATAGCCTAATGCTTTGAGGTTAGTCTTTATTCTATTAGTACTGTCTGCACTATTATCAAAACCATATTTTAAATGCTTCAATTCAGGAATAGAGCAATAGAAGGAAACAACAAACAGTGACATGCGTTCACTGAGGGTGTAAGGTGCGGCTTATTTTAACAGCTGTTAAAGAGCCTGATAACAGTGGAGACTAAAAATAGAATCTCTTGAGGGTGAAAGTGTGTAAGCACATATGTGCTGGTTAAGTTTTAAAATGTTGCGTGGAAAGGGAATAAGGGCCATTTTCTCTTTTTCACTTTCAAACTCCCATCAAGTACCCTTGAGCAAGGTACTCCAGCTGCTGCAGTGTAGCTGCTGAACAAACCTGGCCGTGTAACTGAGCCAATGTGAGGCTCCATAATGCAAAAAAAACACACAGATGTAAGGTCTAGAAGAGCATTACCATCCCTGAATGAATTAACATGGACAAAACATGGATACTCAAGTGTTTTTCAGCTGGATAATGCTGTATTCATGTTCTCGATTTGTATCACTGGTTTTCATCTTCAAAGGACTTGAGGTATTTTTCTCCGTGCTTCTATGCCTCTTTTTGTCCCTCCTTCCCATCTGCTGGAGAGAATTAGCTCATATTAAACATCTTGTGGAAATGAGTTGGCCAGTGATTAACAGTTGAAGCCATCTAAAATGATTTCAATCCCTAATAATGCATTTAGCGTCATAAAGTGAAGACATTTTTGTATTATAATTTTCAAATGAAATGTACTCTAAATGTAATATTTAATGTTTTGTTTTGTATTTCATCTAAATCCTACTTCTCCAGTAAAGCTGCATTGATTTGGAGTCATATGGTAGAATAACAAGGAAGAATTGAAAGAAAAAAAAGAGCTTTTTAAAAAACATAAAAAGCACAATTACCTTTCCTTTATTGGTTCTGGAAGTATGACTGTGTTGTATTAGCTTCCATGTGACCAGATACTCGAAGTCAATGCAGAATTACATGACAACACTGGACAAGTAGGACACACTTCTTTATTTTGGATCCAAAGACAGCTGTGTTATGAATAACTCAAAATAAATAAAGGTTGACCCTTCATAGAGGACATGTCATTTCTAAAAATACATCATGAAAAGAAGAAAAAGATGGATGAATAATAGGTTTAATAGGCTATTTGAACACATACAAAAACACATGTATTCCCTCTCCTTTCATACACAATTTCTCTTCCTCTCTTTTTAATGCCGTTGGGATTTTGGGATAAGAAAGTGGCTGACTCACCACTCAGGCTAAGACTTTCCAGGCCTAGCACCATCACGATTCAACTATTGCCCCGATGTAACCTGCACAAACACCAGCCATGCTTTATTTGCATACAGTAATGCATCAACCAACACTCATGACTGCAGCTTCATTTTATGTTACTGCACCAAATAAAAGTCTTATCATCATTATAAGCTCATAAGTATTCATACACAAGCTGATATGGAAATGACAGCTCCAACTCACTGTAGGCCACTATCTGTCTCTCCTGAACACATAAGGCACACACACACAACACACACACACACACACACACACACACACACACACACACACACACACACTACACACACACCTACACACACCTACACACACCTACACACACCTACACACACACACACACAAACACACACACACAAATAGAGATAAGGAGAGATAGAACCTACCTCTCTTCATGAGTGTCCGTCAGTTTTACTCAGTCAGTCGGTAAGTAAGAATTCTCAGTAGGAAATGCAGCTGCAAGATTTATTATTTTTTCTTTAATGGCAGGTTGTGTTGGAATAAAATGTGCTTCTTCACCAAACAGCAAAAAAAAAACTGCAAATCATCGAAATGCCACTTGAGGCATTTTCAAAAGGGAGAAAACATCGACAGGCTACCTTATTAAAATGTATAACTTCAGAGCTAAAATAAACATGTTTACAGACTGGTACCAGTCTATGCCTTTTTAGCTAATATACCTATCGATGATAATTTTTATATTAACTTACCATTTTAATTATAGTAATAGTCTAGTTGCCAGGTCATAGAGTCCACAATAGCTCTCTATATCCAATGGTTGCAACATCATGGTAGTACAAATATGGCCACTTTCTGGTTAGAACTGCCTTTTTTGATCCTGAACATTTCTGAAATAAATCAGCATCCTCAATAACCCCCAAAACCACTCCCAAATAGGGCTGTGCATCTTCACTGGTCTCACCATTCGATTCGATTACGATTATCCTGTCTTCGATTCGATATCCCGATGCATCACGATGCATCAAGATTCATACGTTGCATAATTTCGTTCATGCGTTGCATCCTCAATTTTCTATATTACTGCACATGGCTTCTTTTTCATCAATGACTACATGCAGTAAATACATATATACTCTCTTTTTATTATTTAGAAAGCTTCAGAAATCAATAACATAAATGTCTTGACATTCATTTATAAACCAAAATAAATCAATTGTATAGCTCTAGCATCCCTATACAGTATCTGTGTGTGAAATTGTTCCATCCTCAAAAACAAAAAACTAATGCTTCTGCAGTCTAGCTGCAGCTTCTAGCAACGGTCTTCTGTGAAAAAAAGGACACTGAATGTCCTGAACGTGGCATCACAAACATGACTTGAGTCTGAACACAGAAGACAACAGGAGTATTTACAACAGCATATAAAAACAAAAATACTGCATTTGGGTTCACACTTATTCTCTGTCGTACTGTTACATAAATCCCATGATTGTAGGAGATTAAGTTAGCTTCATCATATCTCAATCAGTGATTGAGTGAATAATAAAGTTTCTATCAGGTTACTATCTGCCTGTCACTCATTATTTTCAGGGGGGGGCGGGGTTTGGAGCAGCAGAGAAGAGACGGTGATCGCGGAAGCTTTCCTCCTGCCTTCACAAACTTTACACACGTATACATCGTCTGAAAATAGCAAGAGGACGTTCATACTCTGCAATCCAAGACTTAACTACATCCACCAAAAACCTGACATGATTGTAACGCGAGTATCTTTTTAAAACATAAATCCCTGTGTGTTTGAGCCGCAGCGACACGGAGTGATTCAGAGCGGGTCATTCTGCTGTTGGTTCTGGACTGGTGTTCTTGTGTTGGTGGATAAAGCAGACTGCTCCGTGTTTGGTGTCGCTGTGCCGCTGTCACGTCTGTTCCCTGATCCTGCGTCACCGACCGATTGTGACAGAAAAAAAAACTTTATTGTAAAGCCGCAGCCTTAAAATCAGGAAGCAACGTGACTACGCTATAATCGATTATGTTCTGTCACTTCATCGATGCATCGTAGAAACGATTAATTTCAACACCCCTACTCCCAAATTGTCCAAATCGGCCAAGTCATTATTTTTTTAGGTTATAAAGCCATTCATTTTATATAATGCAACATTTTGTTATTTTTTCATTTGCCCAACATATGCATGTTAGCATCCAGAAGTTTCTATGTGCTGGGGACCTGTAGGCCTACTATACATTTCTATCATAACACTTTTAGTGTATCTTTAAATATATATTTTTCTATCAAAAATTTCCCAAATTGGGATCAATAAAGTTCTATCTTATCTCATCTTATCTTACTCAACGTTTCCGGGTCCAGTATGCTGGCAACTAGACTATAAGGCTTAAAGTTGCTCATTAGAGGCGAGGCTTGTTTGGGTAACAGGTGGTTGCCATCTCGTCTCGCTAGCTGCTTCGATGCCTCAGCTCCATCAGCGAGGCCCATTCTGGTACCTGTGTCCATTGACTTTGGCTAATATGGTACTTTGAAGGACATGCGTTGACTAAACTCCAGAAGTGTCATATTGATTAGTATTATGCAACAACACTGCAATATCCAGAAGAAAGCAGTGAAAATACTTTAGTATTGTCTCTGAGTTGTGCTTCATTTTGTCCTTTTCAATTTTGGTTTGAAAGAGATGCTGCACACAGTAAAAAGGGAGGGCACTTTTTCAGGTCTCACACATTTACTCACACACCTACATATAAATGAGAGAGAGAGAGAGAGAGAGAGAGAGGGGCAGAGAGAGAGAGAGAGAGAGACTTTGCACATAACTCACGGTTGCAATCTTTTATACTTCATGCAATCTGCACAAACTATATATCATATGAAAGCTGAGAGTCCACAGATTCTGTTGGTATAAGTTTAATCACTGTGCGATCAAAACTCACTCTTAACCCTGTGTTCTAGTATGATAAATAAAAGAACATTGTACCTTGAAAATCAATGCATTCTAATAGCGGGTACATTTTACCCGTTGGCGGTTTTAGGTATACAGCGATCCCTGGCGGTTCTAGTGTTAATACACACTCAAACACACACTGATGGCTTTCTTGGAGATTCACTGTGGCTGTAAAATGATCTTGTAAAAGAGTGGTGGGGGCCTTCCACTGCAGCTCTAGAGGGTTCATTAACTGACAAACACACACACACAAACACACACACACACACACACCCACACACACACCCACACACGGACATAAAGTGATACCTGCAAGGAATTCATTCATTTTTATGCCCCTCTTACCTCATAGCTGTTTATTTGTTTTCCGAACCATTAGGTAAGCAGCTTTTTAGGACGCTATCACTTTTTTCGGTTCCCTCTCAGCTTTACTCACTGTAGCGCTAACTCTGTCCCAGGAAGGGGAGATGGTCTACTAGAAATGGCTATAAGAACTATATACTGACGTTTTTTGTACTGTGGATAGTTTACTTCTTCGACCTCTTCCTTCTACTACCTTAGCTCTGATTTAAAATGTAAATGACACTCAATCGTAAAGATTGTAGCTCTTGAAAACTTCTGACTATAAGCAAACAAGCTTTTGCTAGTAATGGTTCCTCTTTTAAGGAAAAAACGGCACAAAAAAAAAGGTTGAGTTAAAGTGTGTACTGAGAAAAATACATTTGTTATCATTGGTATTTGAGTCTCTTAAAAACAAAAAACTGTTTTTGCAAAGCATTAGAGAAATGTAAAGTTTTACCTTAGGGAAACATATAACGTTCAGAAGTAAAGCAAGATAACATCTGACTGTGTTTTCTGTGGGGAGCTGGTGCTAGAACGACTGTGAGCACAACATGTTCAGCAGCACTATCGGAGTTCATGAGGTTAAAGACTCTGTTATGTGTACTTTCTGCCCAGTGCTCTTGTTCAGCAGCATGTAACAACCACAAAACAAAATAGTCACACTAACCTTGTGTTTACCTCCCTCCCTTCAATTTTTCACCACCTACATCCCACCAGACCGTGCTCCCACACTCATTTTCTTTTGTAACATCAAAGAGGGTGGCAGGCAAGATGTGATTCGTATCGTTTTGATGTGCTTCATTGCACTCTGCTGTGCATTAAGAGCTAGACGAAACAATATAACAGGATAAGGAAATAGGTAATTATCTTTAAACCTCCTATGTGAGGAATATTTATGTGATTATGGCATCTTTCAAGATCTGGAAGAGATACTTTAAGAGACTCAGAGGAGAATGAAAGCAGTCCATTACACATTTATTCTCTTGTATTTGTTTGGGAAAAATCAAAACAAAAAAAACTTTACTGACAGCATACCAGATGACAAAGTAATTATCAGGGAATGGGCACATTACATTACAACAGTATGATGTTAATTAAATTACAATGTTAATGCGCCACATTTAGCTGACTGGATAATCATCATCAGCAGTCCTTCGACAGGTAAATAATATAATATTAAAACAAAAAATACATTTAAAAAACACACAAGGCAAGATAAAGCACACAGTAAGACAACCATGTAAAAAAACAAAAGTGCATACATGACAACTTTAAAACACAAATGCTGTTTGTCCAACCATCACTTTTAGTTCCTTCTAAGTAATCTTTAACTGCAGTCCAACCCCATCTCCTTAAAAAGGGGCTTTTTTTATATAGTAATAATTAGCTTAATATGCTTTTAGAATATATGTCAAGTTCAGTACAGTATGTTAACTCAATGTACGTATCTGGCAAGTCAAATATAATTTTAATTTAATCAAAATCGTTACTTTTGGCAAATTCACCAACAAGCTTGTGTGTTCCAAACACAAGCAGGACTCAGGTTGTGAACCTGAATTCTTGAACATTATACACCCACCTTTCACCTTCTACTTGTGTGTGTTTCTAAAAACATATCACTCACTTAACTGGAAATAAAATTGCCAAACATAATCGAGGCAGAAATTTAATTTCCCTTACAACATACAGTATTTTCAGCAAAAAATAAACGTAGAAACTAAAAGACAGAGTGGCACTCTGGGTTGAAATCAACCCACTCTCTTCAGTCTGTGTACAAATGACACGACTTTACACATTGGAAATGCGTGCAATAGATACGCAGAAGTCCGATTTTGCGTGCATATGATACGCTAACCATTCCCATTGAGATCTGAGGCCGAGTTTTGCGTGCATATTATACGCCACGTTTCTTGCCTGCACCACTTGTTTTTGTCCGGTCGGGTCTTGGAAGACCGGAAGCTGTGTGGTTCATAAAAACATGTTCTTACTCAATATCAAGCCACGATTATTGTTTTTATTTTAAATCGTATAATGTGGGACTTTTTTTGCCATCTGTGAGGAAAAGAAATAGGGCTCAGAGCTTCAGAATAATGAAATCTGTATTTTTTTTAATCTTTTTTTCCTTCTAATTTGTTATTCTTTTCTAACACACTGTTATTTACTCAACAATAACACACAATTATCCTTGTTTTTATTTATTCGTTTAATTCTATAATCTTTTAGCATGCTTTTTAGCCGTAAATAAAGTCAACAGACGTAGGCCTATAAGGGACATTTCGAGAATCATTGCGATACACACGACAACCACAACCCACTGAACTGATTACCCAAGATCCTTAGCCGCAATGCACTTTGGGATATGGTGTTAATGCGATATGATATCCGAAAAACATTTCAGAGTTTAGGATGGCCGAAGACACTACACTACCCATAATCCTCAGCTATCGTTTGGGACTACAGTCCCGTTGCTTGACAAACCCCGTGATTCATCTTCAAGCTCTGGGATTGGATGTTGGAGTGGCAGTGCGCCAAGGTTACGCCGAGCGTCAAACAGCTCTTTGAAATCGAACTAAACCACGGCAGACTATCGAAAGCTGGACTCGAACGCCCCCCCAGAACTACACATGCTGGCTATTGTGTTTCGCACATGGGTTTCGCAACATGTTCTATAGCGGTCTCTACTGGGAATTGTAGTTTTAAAAGACGTTTTCGTTTTTCCCACAATTAGAAGTTGCCAGTATTAAACTGTGTACATCCCTGGAGGTTTAGACACATTGGTGTGTACAAATTTAAAACATGTAATTAATAAATGGGTGAAAATCGCTTGTATCCATAATGGGCAGCATTAATATATACCCACATGACAGCTCATTGTTACTTTGTAATTCTACTCCACTACAATTCAGAGGTTAACCTGGTATTTTACTCCACTACATTTATTTTAGTTACTTTGCAGATTCTGATGATGTGAAATATAAACAACCCTTAAAGCAGACTTTAGTTACACCTGAACTATGTTGAAGTTATGCAATGAATGAAAAACTTGGGTCACAGCTTCCTCAACAGTGCATTACAAGACATCTATCAATATGTGTGTATACCTCCACCATTAAACTGTCAAATTCTGCACATTATACTATCTACATACATAAGAGTATAATTAATGTGTATAATATCAGTTAAAATAAGTGCTTCAACATAGGCAGGAAAGCAATATATTAGACGTTAAGTACTTTGTCAGGCTTAATATTTATGTGTAGATATCCCAAAAGCTTTTTTCTTATTTAAAAGACCTTAACCTAAAGTATTCTTTAATGTTTAAATAAAGGTTAATTAGTTTGTCTGTTTTGCACATCCTCATATTAATATCTTTGTACATCCGGCACTAAACTGTTTTATTGTAGAGATCACTTACAGTATCTTCTTGATTTTTTATATTCTATATTTCTATCATTGACCTTCTACTTTCCCCCTATTTTGTATGTACTCTTAATATTTTTTTCATCAAATAACATTATTCAACAAAAATAACATTATTCAACAAAAATAATTCAATAACGTGCTTTAACCACTAGGCGGTGCACACAAGGTACACACAGCATACTAAGGACACTTATGTATGTATAACATCTGAAGATGTGTAGTTTTATTCATGTTTTCACATAATTTTACAGGATATTGCTATACTATTTCTCATGTTTTACTTCTACACATTAATATCTGATTTGTAAAACATCACAGACAGAAAGGTATATCGTCATTTAATGGTAAGCTATTGAAATTGATTCCATAGATGTGTCTACCATCACCCAAAAACCCCTGACTATTCTCTCAACTCAGTATTTACATTCTTATATTCAAAGAAAATCAGTAATATCTTTAAAAACTACAAGTCCTTTTATATCAGCTGTGCACCGTTATGGTGTAAATATAACCTATCTACCAATTGGATCAAATATAAAAGTCAGCCGAATTATGTTGATACTGCAAGGAGACGTATTGTGTGAAAGAAATGGAAGATGTTGTTTAATTGCTGATATATTTATGATCCACGTCACATATTCAGTTTCGGCGGCATTTCTTCCAGTTTGTCTAGAAGTCTTCTAATCAGGGCTCTATAAATAAAGAACTACGGCAGATGTGTAATATTTAATGCAGCCGAACCGTGTATTACAATGCCGTTATGTGATGACTTCCAAAGAGAAAAGCAAGCACACTCGGAATAAAGTATTATTTTCTTTTTTTAAATGTTTTTCGGATTTCATATCGCATTAACACCATATCCCAGCGTGCATTGCGGCTAAACAATCCAATCACCGAGCTTCTAGCTGAGGATCTTGGGTAATCAGTTCAGTGGGTTTGTGGCGTGTATCGCAATGATGCTCGAAATGTCCCTTATAGGCCTACGTCTGTTTCCGGTCACTTTATTTTGAAATTCAGTTCCTGAGGAACGGCTAAAAAGCCCGAGATTATAGAATTAAACGAATAAATAAAATATAATAAGGATAATTGTGTGTTATTGTTGAGTAAATAACGGTGTGTTATTTAGAAAAGAATAACAAATTGGAAGGAAAAAAAGATTAAAAAAAATACAGATTTCATTATTCTGAAGCTCATCAGAAGACATTTTGACCGGAGAGATGTAGATTTGCCGGTCTTCAGCATATTTTACCGGTCATTGTCCGGTAATTACCGGCTAACGGGAACTCTGGTATGGAGACCAGAGACTGTATCACAGAATGGCAATTTATGCTCTCCTTTTAACTTAACCAAGTTTTATGTCTGCATAACTTTAACCATGTTTCATAAAGTACATATCATTATGTAAAGACCAATCCTACATTATTAATCATTCCTGCACTCCAACATATTATATGGTTACACATAGGCCTATTGCGTTCATCTCAATCCTCCCACATCAACATGATATTATTTTACAAGTAGATTCGTTTGCCCACTAATTGGATCACATTCCATTAAAAAAATATATCTTATCATTATCCGTAGCCTAACCAAGAAGTACTTTCTCTTTTTTAGCCGCCACCAATAAATACCCGTTCTTTCTGCAGTTGTGGATTTCATGTCTTCAGTATCTTAGTTTGAAAGTTAAAATGCCAAGTTGTCATGCTGGACCGTGTTGGGTTGACAGGCAGATTTATCACTGTGGCGTGTGGCCATGCAGCCTCAGACGACCTGATGGATTGTGGGACAGAAGGCCATGCAGGTGGTCTGGGAACCCCCTCCCCTCCAACTCACCCCTGGCATATTATCCTCTTGCTCTACACTCACTTTTTGTTTTACTCCTCCCTCTAGCTTTGCCCTTTTCCGTCTTATCCTTTAAGAGAAACATTGCCTTTTCACCTTACCTCCTCCACCGCTCTTCACATCCTGAACATAATCTAACTCAACAGCACTTGGCCCCACTAGTCTCTTCACCCTCTCCTTTGTCTTGTTTTCCTTTCCCTTCACCTCCTCTCATCTTCTTTACTTCCTGCCTTGAACTTGGCGGAAGACAACAAAGGCTTTTTCTTTAAATCCACCTCTCTCTTTGCCTCCTTTCACTGAGGTGGATACTAAAAAGAAGGGAGGTGGGGCTAGCTTTAGGAATGACTTATTTTCAAGGTCTTGTTTTTTTGCTTAAACTGCAGCAGCTCAGTGTGTATGATATTCATTTTTTTTATTAATTTACTCTTCACACTTTTTTGCATAAAACCAGACAATACCAACGCTATGAATGCCAATGAATACACCCTCAATGACACCTCTTCAGCTCATATCAGTTTATTGTGTATTGCTTTACACCACCCTAACTAAACGAATCCGCCCCCAACATCCTTCATCAATGAAATACATGACATGGGTTCACTGTAAATACTTGTCTGACTACAAATGGTTCAACATGGATAATTACATGTGAAAATGTACTAAATGTAAGAACACTTTCAGACAAATATAGATGGATGTGCGAGATTGACACCAGCATGTTGGAAATCCGCTAAAATGGTTTTAACTTTTGCTTGATTTTGCAACTGTGACTAAAAGCGATTTCATAATAGCTAAATTCAAATTAAATCCGGTCAGTGTCTAACCCTGAAAGTAGCGCCGCAGAAACCTTTGTTGTTATCACCCACTTTTATAAAAACAAGTGACAAAACGCTTCTGCCACTCATCAGCCTGATGCTCAGTCAGAGAGAAAATGTAGCTCCCGCCGGAAAGAACTGACCTCAAATTTGCTCAGATGAAAATAACAAGTGCTTTCACCCATTTGAATGATTAAGGTCAGCTGGAAACGCTGGTTAAATTGAGTGTAAGTGGGTTTAACTACCACTACACCCACGAGTCCTTGCTCTCTCCATTATATTTCCTGAAAAACAGTCTGAGTTTGACTGTCAGTTCTGGTCTGGTTTGCTTTTATTTTTTCAGGTGTATTCTAAATCCTGCTTGATTGATTCCCAGAATTGTTCACTTGCCATGGCTAACAAATTGCTACAGAGATTTTGCTGTTAACCTTTATTCACCCAGTGATGAATGACTAATGATATTCTCTGATTTTACATGATATAAGCTTCCCTTTTTTCCGTTTCCTATGCTGAAATACAGAGAGACTCTCCTTCTCATCTCTATAACCTGTCTTGTCATCATCATTTTCCACCTTCCATAATATGTACATACATTAGCAAAATGACGCAGTGTGGGTCAAACTTGGCTCATATCACTTAGGCAGAAAAGTTGTACTGGCACAGGCCTAGTTCACAGATGGTTCACTGCGAGCTATGAATATGCTCACATGAATATACAGGAGGAGACTGTAAACCCAGAGGAACAAGGTCAACAGAGCATACACCACCTGCTCAGACAACGAAGAAATGTAACATCACATGCAAATATTAGTTTAGAGCTTCCTGACAACTGTTATTGACCTCATGCATGACAATAGAAATATCTGGGACAGGAAGGGTGCCTTGTGAGGCATGGAGAACAAAATGTCCCTCAATGTAGACAAAACTAAAGATATTTTTGACTTAAGGCAACACAATCCAAACCACTCCCCAGTAACTAGTAAGGGTGTTAAGATAATTACCTTTTTAAATGTGTAAGAATGCAGAATCGCCTATGGACTCACTAGGTCTGCCACATCCTAAGCTGCATCCTTAGCAAAGCACGCCTGAATAATAGGGCCGTTTGGGTACACGTCTAAAAAAAAATGTGGAAGTGGGTTGACAGTTTTGCTAAGCAGCCAACCAGGACCACAGGGAGGAAAGCACTTCACACGGAGGACATTGGAGAGTCTGCAGGAGGGTACACTGTCTAAATAAGGTACACTACCCACTCACGTCATCACTTATTTACACTGCTACCATCTGGACAGCAGCACTGCAGCATGAAGACAGTCCTACTCAACCATTTCAACCAACCCACTCTCTTCAGTCTGCGTACATATGACACGACTTTACACATTGGAAATGCGTGCAATAGATACGCAGAAGTCCGATTTTGCGTGCATATGATACGCTAACCATTCCCATTGAGTTCTGAGGCCGAGTTTTGCGTGCATATTATACGCCACGTTTTGTCCGTCTGTGAGGAAAAGAAATAGGGCTCAGAGCTTCAGAATAATGAAATCTGTATTTTTTTAAACCTTTTTTTCCTTCTAATTTGTTATTCTTTTCTAAATAACACATCGTTATTTACTCAACAATAACACACAATTATCCTTGTTTTTATTTATTCGTTTAATTCTATAATCTCGGGCTTTTTAGCCGTTCCTCAGGAACTGAATTTCAAAATAAAGTGACCGGAAACAGACGTAGGCCTATAAGGGACATTTCGAGCATCATTGCGATACACGCCACAAACCCACTGAACTGATTACCCAAGATCCTCAGCTAGAAGCTCGGTGATTGGATTGTTTAGCTGCAATGCACGCTGGGATATGGTGTTAATGCGATATGAAATCCGAAAAACATTTAAAAAAAGAAAATAATACTTTATTCCGAGTGTGCTTGCTTTTCTCTTTGGAAGTCATCACATAACGGCATTGTGATACACGGTTTGGCTGCATTAAATATTACACATCTGCCGTAGTTCTTTATTTACTGTATAGAGCCCTGATTAGAAGACTTCTAGACAAACTGGAAGAAATGCCGCCGAAAATGAATATGTGACGTGGATCATAAATATATCAGCAATTAAACAACATCTTCCATTTCTTTTCACACAATACGTTATATTTACACCATAACGGTGCACAGCTGATATAAAAGGACTTGTAGTTTTTAAAGATATTACTGATTTTCTTTGAATATACGAATGTAAATACTGAGTTGAGAGAATAGTCAGGGGTTTTTGGGTGATGGTAGACACATCTATGGAATCAGAATTTCAATAGCTTATCATTAAATCACGGATATACCTTTCTGTCTGTGATGTTTTACAAATCAGATATTAATGTGTAGAAGTAAAACATGAGAAATAGTATAGCAATATCCTGTAAAATTATGTGAAAACATGAATAAAACTACACATCTTCAGATGTTATACATACATAAGTGTCCTTAGTATGCTGTGTGTACCTTGTGTGCACCGCCTAGTGGTTAAAGCACGTTATTGAATTATTTTTGTTGAATAATGTTATTTTTGTTGAATAATGTTATTTGATGAAAAAAATATTAAGAGTACATACAAAATAGGGGGAAAGTAGAAGGTCAATGATAGAAATATAGAATATAAAAAATCAAGAAGATACTGTAAGTGATCTCTACAATAAAACAGTTTAGTGCCGGATGTACAAAGATATTAATATGAGGATGTGCAAAACAGACAAACTAATTAACCTTTATTTAAACATTAAAGAATACTTTAGGTTAAGGTCTTCTTTTAAATAAGAAAAAAGCTTTTGGGATATCTACACATAAATATTAAGCCTGACAAAGTACTTAACGTCTAATATATTGCTTTCCTGCCTATGTTGAAGCACTTATTTTAACTGATATTATACACATTAATTATACTCTTATGTATGTAGATAGTATAAGAAATGTGCAGAATTTGACAGTTTAATGGTGGAGGTATACACACATATTGATAGATGTCTTGTAATGCACTGTTGAGGAAGCTGTGACCCAAGTTTTTCATTCATTGCATAACTTCAACATAGTTCAGGTGTAACTAAAGTCTGCTTTAAGGGTTGTTTATATTTCACATCATTAATCAGAATCTGCAAAGTAACTAAAATAAATGTAGTGGAGTAAAAATACCAGGTTAACCTCTGAATTGTAGTGGAGTAGAATTACAAAGTAACAATGAGCTGTTATGTGGGTATATATTAATGCTGCCCATTATGGATACAAGCGATTTTCACCCATTTATTAATTACATGTTTTAAATTTGTACACACCAATGTGTCTAAACCTCCAGGGATGTACACAGTTTAATACTGGCAACTTCTAATTGTGGGAAAAACGAAAACGTCTTTTAAAACTACAATTCCCAGTAGAGACCGCTATAGAACATGTTGCGAAACCCATGTGCGAAACACAATAGCCAGCATGTGTAGTTCTGGGGGGGCGTTCGAGTCCAGCTTTCGATAGTCTGCCGTGGTTTAGTTCGATTTCAAAGAGCTGTTTGACGCTCGGCGTAACCTTGGCGCACTGCCACTCCAACATCCAATCCCAGAGCTTGAAGATGAATCACGGGGTTTGTCAAGCAACGGGACTGTAGTCCCAAACGATAGCTGAGGATTATGGGTAGTGTAGTGTCTTCGGCCATCCTAAACTCTGAAATGTTTTTCGGATATCATATCGCATTAACACCATATCCCAAAGTGCATTGCGGCTAAGGATCTTGGGTAATCAGTTCAGTGGGTTGTGGTTGTCGTGTGTATCGCAATGATTCTCGAAATGTCCCTTATAGGCCTACGTCTGTTTCCGGTGACTTTATTTACGGCTAAAAAGCATGCTAAAAAGCCCAAGATTATAGAATTAAACGAATAAATAAAAACAAGGATAATTGTGTGTTATTGTTGAGTAAATAACAGTGTTATTTAGAAAAGAATAACAAATTAGAAGGAAAAAAAATTAAAAAAATACAGATTTCATTATTCTGAAGCTCTGAGCCCTATTTCTTTTCCTCACAGACGGCAAAAAAAGTCTGACATTATACGATTTAAAAATAAAAACAATAATCGTGGCTTGGTATTGAGTAAGAACATGTTTTTATGAACCACACAGCTTCCGGTCTACCAAGACCCGACCGGAAAAAACAAGTGGTGCAGGCAAGGAACGTGGCGTATAATATGCACGCAAAACTCGGCCTCAGATCTCAATGGTAATGGTTAGCGTATCATATGCACGCAAAATCGGACTTCTGCATATCTATTGCACGCATTTCCAATGTGTAAAGTCGTGTCATTTGTACGCAGACTGAAGAGAGTGGGTTGCTTTTTACCCAACCTCCCTTACTTTACATTATGTTAATTAAGTTAAATACTCTATGGTACACTTCCTTTGCATTGTCCTGTATGGAAGAGGTCCTGTAGAGTTTGGGCTCCAACATAATGCCCTTGAATATGGTGCCCTTCCAATTTGTTTATTATAACATGTTGTACTCCGTGGTTCCATCATGCAAAATGCAATACAACAAAGACATTTTGTCCAAATGACAAACCTTTTAGAACAATGCAACTTCTCACCCAAATTTGACATATTTATACTGTCAGTCTGAGTCTCTTTTCCTTTAAAAGTATTTCATACACACAGATTGGAGCATGCATACACACAACTGCTATGATATAATATCTCCTTGTCACAATAATACAGCATGGGTCCAAAGTCATCTGCCTTATCATAAGGAGAAGTAGCAGGGTTTAGTCTTTTATCAGTGTGCTGAGTTAACAACATAAACATTACTTTAAACAAGTCAAAACATATAAAGCATATGGAAGAATGAAGACAATAGTCACCCAGAGACATATTTTCGAGGCAGAGATATGCAGGACTTTTAGTAATATCAGATATGTGGGCAGAGGTCATTTCTCTCCTTCTCTCTGCTCTCTCTATTAAACAATATACACTTAATTATGAGTAATTTGTTGGATGGTGACAAGTTAAAGTGTTATGCCTTGAAGTAAAGTATGCTTTAAAGACAGTTATGTGAGTCATTAGCAAGATTCTGATCAAAAGCCACTTGAAATGTCTTTATCTCTGTGCGGTTAAAAAAATGGAGAATCGGTTGAACATGAAGAATAAAATCAATTTCGTTGTTCCATGTTTCGTGAAACAGCAATATTACCATGGCATTGTCTTTTCAAAGGAATGTAATTGTGAGATTCTTATTCCAGTGTAATGATGCTGTGAAAAAGAGAACAAAGCCTCACGCTCTGATTTCCATCAGTTTTTTTGCCATTTTTTCTCTCTCGCTTTGACCATTGTTCTGGTTTCTCTGCATGACTTCTGTTTCATTTTCTGTCTTTCATAAGATGCATAAAATGTCTCAGTCAATGGCATGTATTCTCATTTTTCGAGTTACATAATCTCTCGGTTGTAATGTCATTCAGGGACATGAGAACCCTTTTGATGTTGCGTATATACAGTTGCCTGCAGTAGGGCACTCATTAGACCAATGACATAAAGGTAAAAACTTTAGTATTTTAATTTGCAATTGAGAATCAGCCTCTGATCATCAGAGGCCCAAAACATCCAAGAGTTCATCAGTGTCAGCAGGTTTAATGGAGAAATATCAAATAAAACAGTTATCTATACCATAAACATTTGGCTAAAGTTAACTATTTCTCCTTAAAATCACATTTCAAATATTAAGCTTATTAAAAACACTTTTCCTGTGACAATGTCCTTGCCATATAGGTGCAATGTTGCACTGCTAACGCTCTCTTAGCAAATGCCTGTTGTGTGCTTGCAGCCTGGCTTGTTCTGCTTGTTTCTCATTAGTTATGCAGGTTGTGGTGCGGTGCAGGGTGGTTTAGGTCATGTAGCTCCCAGGAGATTCCCATCATGCTCCTGTGACCTCACGCACCACATTAGCATCGTGATGAAGATTCTGAACAAAGCTGCGGCATATGTTGCAGCCTGCTTTACTCTCTTCTCTCGTGTCATCCTTCGAATATCCAAGGTAGGGAACATGCAGTAGATATGTCTGTTTGTACAGAATGTGGCTATGCTAAGGTTAGAGAATAAGAAATACAATGTGTGAAACTGTTTAAAGTTGACATGTTTGTAGTTTCCTTAGAGTGCTGTATGCGCAAGAGAGGCAGAACACACTTAAAACAAGTAGCTTGCAGCAGAAGCGCAGTCTTCAGATGACTTCAATGAGTTTGGACATTTTTCACACTGCATTTGAGCTCCAGGCATCTTGCAGTCATGTGTTGAATGTGCCCTGTGTTATTTGGAGAATTTCAAACACATAAAGGAGGCTAAAAATATATCACTACATTTATCTGCTCTGAAATCCAGCAACAACAACAAATACAGTGATATTTTTTCACATTGAATTTAAATCAGCAATAGCTTCAATATTTAGTTATTGGTTACAGGGCAGTGATCTAATTTGGAATTCTTTATCTCTCTGTATAAATATCACACTGCTTACTGAAATATTTCCCAGTTCAGTGGTTGCATATGAATGTCGCTCTGTTTCAGGGCAGATAACAAGTGTTTTGCAACATTCATTATATCATAGTCCACTGTTTTAGTCAGTGGACTATGATATAACTTCCGTATTCAGGAAATATGTTACCAGTTTTTGGTCAATATATATAATTAACTACCCTCATATTGAAAAAGCCACTGCAGGAAGTTAATCATAGAAGTTAAATTGGAGTATTTTTTTCCTTTGTCTCTCTCTATTGCAGAACATTAGGAGGTAGATATGTGTATGACATAATGGGATGTCAAATTAATTTGATCACAACCCTATAGTCTGTGTCATAGGCCCAGTGGTTCTCAACTGGTCAGACCTCGGGACCCACTTTTTTCCTTTGTCAATAAATCGCGACCCGAAATTTTGAACCACTACAAAAACATCGTGCTGTAATATATACACTCTTCAGCATACAATATTAATTAAAGTGAAGTACAGTGCATATATCCCTTATATCCCTTCACAGAACTAAAGTATGCTTTTAAAAAGGTTTAATGAGATGATGGAATCAAAGCTGAACTGTATAACATAAAAAGGCACACATGCTGAAAACCCAACCCCAGAAGGGGGGTCTGGGGGTTTTCTCCCCCAGGAGATTTTTAGAAATACTAACATACAAACTACGCATTCTGATACACTCTGAGAAGAAAATAAATAAATCTATTACTACCCGACATATTTATAATATTTTATGCCAATGTTTATTTTTCACTTTGTTCTGACAGCTGAACTTGCTGCTCCTCACAGAGAGAAGAGCAAAGAGGAGATAGTTTGTGTGAATTACTTTAAATTGTGGGTCGGGTAGATAGCTCCCATTGTTCTGTGACCTGTCAATCATCAAACCGGGGGTCATATTTATCTGAAGTTGTACCCATGGATGTATAAAGAATAGTTATACCGCAAAGTTATTCTCCGTGGGGACTTCCGGCAACAATCTTGATTCTGATTGGCCAGAAGACTCGAAAAAATATGTTTTATTGAGAAGATGATCACTACGTGACAGAAGTTTTCAAAACAGTTTATGGTCTCGGGTACTTCCAGTCCAACTGGCCTACTGCATGCATAGCGTTAGAAAATCGGGCCTTCAAAATTTGACTTTTTTCCCCAAAAGTGGGTCCCAAAAAGTGGGTCGCGGACCCGTTTCCATTTTTTCTTTGTTTGGGGGAAAAAAGTCAAATTTTGACCCTAACCCTAACCCACCAGTTGAGAACCACTGTCATAGGGCATACAAGGATTGTTAGGAAACTAATACAAGGCAACTAATAGAGCATCACGTTACATCAAGGTTAATAAAAAAAACCTGGTTCATTATGCCATTATAATGTTTACTGTAGAGTACTCTCCAGAATAGTCAATGGTTGTCCAATTGATGGCAGCTGCAATGGTAGTGTGGTGTGCATTCAACTTGACATTGGCCATTTATCTTACTAACTCATCATTAAAAATGATGCACCTTTTGAAAAAAACATAGTGTATTACATGATTTGTTAGATGTGATGACAAACGTATAGAATAGATCAGGGGTCGGCAACCCCTGGCACGCGTGCCAATGGTGGCACGCAGCACCGTAACCAATGGCACACTAGGAATAAGTGTGCAAAATATTTAAATTGTATTTTCTGATTCTGAACGAGACCGCCGCCAGAGCGCGTCTCCCCGTTACCTGCAGAAGGAAGCCATGCAGTCAACGCAGCCCCGCTCTCTTTAACTCCAGGCGACTTTCTGCCGCTTTCCTCCGTGGTGCAGTGCTGATCGTTTCACCACGGAGGAAAGCACTGATGCCGCGCCGGCACTTCACAAATTGCAGTACCCATAAGGAGCTGTACAAATGCCACAGTTTTTGCGTGGCTGTGTCTTTAGTTGAAAGCCCAGTGTCGATCTGCTCATCTCTCATCGAAATAATATGCTACACCGGGGCGGACTGGCCATCGGTGTGTTCTGGAGAATCACAGAACGGACGGTCGTCCTTATTATTATGCCGTTTAAACCAATTAATTAAATGTATTTAAACGGCATCATATAAGTTGCGCTGACAGGTGAAAGAGGTCCACACACTGCTGCTTCCCTGCAGCGAGGCTCCCCCCGCCCTCCTGTTGAAAGTTCACGAGCTTCGAGCTCCTCACCTCCCCCACCCCCCCGTTGACAATTCACGATCGTCGGCACACTGATCACAATTAATTTTTTTAAATGGCACTTCATATCAAAAAGGTTGCCGACCCCTGGAATAGATCAACCCATCTATTAAACTGCTGCTGCTAAAATGCAGGAATGGCAGTGGTTAATTATTTGCTCTATATGTTGAGCTTTTTTTATGTACAAGGTTGTGTGTGTGTTTGCACTTAGTTTGGCGTGTCCCTTGTCAGGAGAGGAGAGTGTTTAACAAATGACAGCCAGCTCAGGGACACAGGGGCCAGGGACCTCTGCTAGAGAGTCGGCCAACAATAAATCTCAAAAATCAATATGACAGGGCCCGGGGTAATCAGTATCAATGATTTTAAACTGGAATAAGTCCCTCGGGAGAAGAATGATAAAATCCACTGAGCTCCGAGTCTGAAAAACATCCCGAGGATGAAGGATGGAGACGAGGAAGAAAAAGAGGAGGATGGGGGAAAAAGAAAGAAAGAGATATTGATGATTTTTACCCAGAAACCCCTGCAGCAGGGTTAGGATCTCTGTTGTGCTTTCTCTGTCTGACACTTGTGCTCTATCCTCCTTTTTTCCCTCATACCTATCATCACTCATTCTTCCACTGTCTTTTTTAATCCCTCTCACTCTCTCTATACACTCCTACCCCCTCTTTTTGTAGTTTCAACCCACTGCTTTTTGCCTTTAATGTATTCTGAGTCACACTCTTTGTCACAATTGTCCACTTTCTCTGTGTTTATCTCTGTCTGTATCAGTTCTAAATGATAACAATTAGATATTTGTTCTGTTTTGTGCGAATCTTCATTTCTTTTTTTTACACCAGCCTTTCCCTTTTTTTTATATTTTAATCAAACACCTCAGAATCTAGAGGCCAAATCATTTTTAAATGTCTCACTCACTGATTCATACCAACAATGCTGTATATTGTATTGATCTATGTGGTGGGACTGAAGGGGGTACTTTCCACAGGGATGAGAAAAGTCCCAGTAACTTTTATGCATTTATAGTTTTACCTAAAAATATAACAATAGTGCCTTTAGTTGTTATGGTCACTTTCGGCAGCTGTTTCCCCAGTTGCATGGCAACACTGTCAATCAAAGTATTGTCATCATCCTGCACCAAATCCAGGAAAATGGCAAAACATTTTGGTGAGATGCAGTCATACAGTTTATTATAAATTGACTTAGAAAAATGACAAATCGCTTACAGTCTTTAGAAGCTCTGACACCAGCGCTTGGTTAAACGACTTCTGGAGATGTTTACTTTTCATTTGTACTGTATATCCTGCTCTTTATGTGAGGCTCATTGTTGGCGGAACAGTTGGCTGATTTGGGTTTCATGTGCAGTACCAGCAGGCCTCTGGAACTGCAGCTTGTGCCCTTTGCTGAAGACAGTATGATACCCTGTCATGCTTAAAACATCTGGGGTTCTCTGTGGGTAAATGTCAACAAATAACATTCTGTCAGCGTTTTAAACATTTATCTGCCGGAGTTTCTCTTTACCGAGCGTCCTCCTCCCCCCCCCTGCTCGGCTGCAGCTGCAGCTACACTGGGCTCCCCCCTGGATGTATTCTAAACCCAGATAACACCCTAATACCACAGGCATTCATTTCAAATATTCTTTGCCTCTTTTTTTCCAGCAGATAAATTCTGGCATCCATAGTAACTCACATTCAAAGGAATGTAAACCACTGAACGCAGAGCAGGCAGGCCTCATTTTGGCTCTACTGATACGAGAAGGCGAAGCGAGCCTGGCAAGCCCAAGAGAACCAGCTGCACAGCATCTTTCACTATCACTAAATACACTTGGTTTGTAAAACATAGGAGTACAATACTTATTTTTCTATTTTAGGGCTTTTATTGCATCTGTATTTAGCCTGATGTCTCTTCATTCTATTCTTTTATCCTTAACTAAAGCTGATATCCTTAACAGGGCTCTTATTTTTCTTTATTCACCTGCTCAACTAGTAAGTGATAAAAAGTTCTTTAAGACAAAAGACAAAACATAAACCTTGCACTTCAACGTGAAAATATGTAGAGTTTTATTGGGGTTGAGGATTTATATCCATCGAATAAGCTATGCTGGTTTCCCCTTTCCCTGACATAGTTTCTCATAATTAAATACCACATCTGATAAATAAAATATTGTGAACAAATACATTCCTCAACAATCATAATGTAAGAGACAAAACCAAATTGAATGACTTCATTTAAATAGCAGGTTATGACACACAACACTTGAATCCTTTGACTTCTTGGTCAAAATGTCCACCATTTGACTGGGTAAAGCAATGTAATATCTTGAAGGGAAGCAGTTGAGCTCAGAGAATGTTAGTCATATAAAAAAATACTAAATAAAACACCTGCTCAGCTTGTTGTAGCTGTTACTAGGGGACAATAAGAGCATTATGTAGTAGGGTGATCAGCTACATTTGTATAAGTGCCAGATCTTTTTTTAATAGACTTATAAATACATAAAGGTACAAGTATTCAAACCTACTTAGCCATCATTTTTATATGCATTTTTCGCATGGGGTAAGTGGTATCAAGACAGAACCAGCCAGGGCCATCAGTTAGCTAATATCAGTAGATATCTCTGCAACACAATATGTAGGTATACCCATGTCTTTGATATAAAATCAGCACTGTTACCTCTAGTTGTATTAACATTCTGACATATGGTGTACCTTTAATCCCAAAGGTGAAATATTGTTTGTACCTTCAGCTACCACTTTATGTAATGTAGGCTACATATTGGTTCACCTGCCTAATTGTTAACATCGTATCACTCACCTGCAGTATCCAGATTATTCCTGATATTTCATAGTGAACAGATGTCTGATATGAGAATGTCACGCTAGATCCGTAGAGAACAACAGTCCATCTTAAAGGTCAATAGGGGAGGGAAATAAACGTCTCATCCACCCCCACGCTGCACATTTTGACTTTCCCACAATGCTATGCAGGGATTGGGACTGTTGGGTGGTAAAGCAGACAAGATGGAATAGAACTGCTGCTTTTTTGTGGTAATCTCCTCAGTCTGAGAAATCGAGAAGCTTTCTCATTTCTTTTATTTTTTTGTCTTTTTGCTCACTCCACTCATGTCTCCTTCTTCCCTCAGCCCCTCTGCTCATCATTTCATTCCCCAGCCTCCCCTCATTATCTTTCTAGACTTCGACTCATCATCTCGTCATGTCCTGCGTCATATCTTAGTTTTTACATTCCTTCCCTTCTCTCGTTCTCTCTGTATCTGTCTGTCACTGTCTATTCAGAGCAGATTAGAAGCCATCAAACTGCCAGCAGACGCTGACTCATGAGCCTTTGAGACTGTGTTTGTGTGTGAGAAGCTCAAAGAGCATCAAGGTTAATCTTTTGTCAAATCTTTGGGTTTAACCTTTGCTGTTAGTACAGATGACTTTGTTTTCTAGCCTGCTTCTGCTCATAGCGCACACACACACACATTATAGTGTATGTGCTTACATGCTCAAACACACGTATACACAGGATTAATGCCAACATGATAGAGGTTAAACTGACAGGCAGCAATGATGAATTACCCACCTCTGCTAGGTTTAACCTCTTCGACATTACTAGCAAAACTGCACTTTCTGCTTCAACCTGCCGCAAGTCTAGAAACAATACAAACTATTTTTATTTCATTTTAATCACATGTGCACAATATTTAGCGTGCATTTTGTATACATTGAGTCATAAATGAAATCAGTCGTGAGGTTTTTGAAACATGAGAATAGCCGAATAGTAGTGTGAAAAAGGTTTAGATATATAGCTCAAATCTTGGCTGGATTTTGGATAGGAAGTGAAATATTCGGTTTTCATACTTTAGAAAGCATTTCAATGAACATATTTCCATTATTTTGTTAGAGCCTATACTTTACACTCATATGGTAATTTAATGCTGTTAAAAGAATACAAGCCAGACATCCAAAGGACTTTAGCTTTTTCACCAAATTCTGAGCAGTTTTGTTCTAGCTGATACATTTTAGTCCTGGTTTTTCGTGCAAATTATGTAATAAGAAACACATCCTGCAGAAACTACTTAGAGCAGTTTAAACGACTAGTTTATCTTCAGTGTCTTTTGTTTGAAAGCTTGAGAGGAAGATGCTCAATGTAAATGAAAGTGTTCTCAGTTGTGTTGTTGTTCCTGTGGATGAAGAATCTTTCACAGTTGGGGCCATACATCATCAGAAGTCAAACAAATGTACAGCAGGTCAATTAGCAGTCAGACGACGCTTTACTCTTGCAGCCTGACCTTCTTGTTTGTGAAGTGCATGTTTGATAAACAGCCAGAAGGTAGCATTATTGGTTGATCCATCTGTCTTGCACTTTAATCAAGAAAATGGTGTCTTGGCTGGGAATGACTTGAAAATGGCATAACTTTGGAGATATTTGGAAAGCTTTGTATGACCTTACCCTTTTTACTCTGATACGTCCTAGTGACGTAAATCTTCTAACTCTTAAGGAAAGAATAATCCAGAAAAATAATATTTTGCAGATTTAATAGGAAAATATGGGAAAAACATACCAGGGAATATTCTACGCTGTGCATAATAGTTCAGTATAGAGAACCGCAAGATGGTTTTACCTCCGGTAGAAAATAGATGTGAGACCTTTTGCAGGGTGAACAAGCGCACAATCTTGATGTTGATATGTTTTCTTTTTTTAATGGGTATTTCCATTTCCAGCTAAAGGTCAAGGGAAAAAATGAATGTCCGCTACACAGTGCACCCTCTGTTCGTACTGCATGATGAGAATTATTAGGTAAAGTTAGACTTAGAATCAGGGAAATAAGAAGTGGAGGTATGGAGGAGATGGATAAAGTTGTTTCCATTTTCTGTCCAGACACGCAGGCAGAGGAATGATTATCTGCACACACATGTTAGGAACACACACACACACACACACACACACACACACACACACACACACACACACACACACACACACACACACACACACACACACACACACACACACACACACACACACACACACACACACACACACACACACACACACACACACACACACACACACACACACACAGACAGTGCGGTCATAAACCCAGTCATGCCTCCTCTCTGCGGAGCTGTAGCGCAGTGTTCAGCTTTGATACAGCTGGTAATAAGTCATCAGAGCTGTGAGAGCTGAAGGACCCGGGGAGGTTTATTATTCCTGTCTTCACACACAGGAGCATCGCTGACGGCTCAGGATTTACAAGATCACACACATGTACTATTTGTTCCGGTGGTGAGTGTCCAGGGAACATCAGGGCGTAGGGTTTAGCTCTAGACGGTACTCTGGTGTCTCCCTAGGGAGATTTTATTCACAACAATAATTTAACATAATGAATGTTAAGGCAGTCATAAAGAAGACACTCAATTAATGTTAGCAAATATAATCCAATGGAGTATTATTCAGATAATGGAATCCCTTAAGGTACCACAAGTCCAAGTGTTTAAAAGAAGTAGACTATGTATCCATCCATTTCTGCTGCTTGTATTCGTGTTTTCGCTCTTTCTGTCATAACCCATCCTTAATGACCATAGGTGAGAGTAGGAATGAAGATGGACCAGTAGATTGAGAGCTTTGCCTTCTGACTCTAAAACGATGACAGATAAACAACAAATGTTAGTAATAACAGCAGATGTCTTTCATTACATCAACCCAACTGAGAGATTTATTTGACCTTCAGAAAGTAGTCCAAATATTCACCATTGCAAAAACTCAACTTGTAGTCTTTGCCCTCATCCAATGCTGACTCACTTGAGGACCTTTATCAGATGTCTCAAAATGTAGAGTAAGTTTTCTCATACAGTATGTATGTTGTAGTACTCCAAAATACCTGTAAACTAGACTTTAATGTGTAAAATATGCGTACCCCATTAATCATATTTTATCAAATTGTAAGGGAAATGTTGAACAATAAACCTCCAAAAAGCGGAAAATGTAATTTGAATCCAACTTTATTCGATATTTTACTAAAAATGAAGAATTTGACATGTCAATGTTGGTGACAACCTCCAAGAAAGGATACATACCCAGAAAGGTTACTTACCACCCCCCCCCACATTTTAAAATGTGTTTTTCATAAAATAAAGCTATTTTAAATATGCCATTAACTCTGTTGGCAAGGTTACTCATCTCAAATCTGCTACGATTTTAGTAAAAAAAGTTTCTAAAGACACATTTCAACAGTTGTGCATGTTCTTATTTTGTATTGGATAGCCTTTACAACCCTCAACGGAATTTTTAGCATAATTTTCTTTCCATCTCTATAACACACTGCGGGAACCCTGCCCGCTTACATGGTGCAATACATTTTGAACCACAAAGTACATACATAAGTGAAATTTAGGTAAAACAATTGTATAATGGATTATAAACATAGAAAATGCTGGCATATCTTTTACATCGTATACTCACTAATAGGCTGTGAAGGGGTTATGAAGCTGCTATTAATAACCATGTTCTGGCTCTGTGGACTAATTAGACAATACTGCCGGATGTGGAGGCATGAAGCTGTGTGTTCCTGTATTCCTATAGGACATAAGCTTCAGACTATTCAAATCTGAACATTTTTGGACAATCCTTTCTTCAATGGTACAATATTGGCTTAAGTTCAGGTGATGCATACAGTAGTGGAATCTCATACAGACATTCAAACCAAATGGACAACAGCCAACCATGCTGAGGTAACACAAAAATCTCTAAGCCACAACACAATAGGACATTTTCTGCCACCACATGTTTTTGTGATATTGCAGTTATTGATTATTCTCTCGATTCTCACCCCAGAGTGTGTAAATGAATGCATGTGTCAGCTTTCAGGTTTGGTTTATTTGCAAAAACATTGAGGGCTATATTGACGATCATGCTTACTCGGACTTTATTCAATACAGTATTAATGAGGAACATAAAATGCATCATTTCATATGCAATGGCAACATTTGTGTGTGTAGGGATATAGAGATATCAATGTGAGGAAGAGGAATACTTCACCCATAAAAGGACAGTTTGTATATCATTGTCTTGTCCCCTGTGTTAAATTGTTGAAAAATATTTATTGCAAGTCTATTGTGAATAAAGGATAAAAAACTGAGGCAAATAGAGACATTTAAGTAAATGGGAGCTTCATCAGTTTTTTTTTACTGGCGTACATCCTTATGGTCCTGCAAGTGATGCTTTAGACTTGAAGTGATGTACCTATAAGAACAACAGGAGCAATGAGACAAAGTGTATGCAACAGCATTTTTAAAAGCACCAGGATTAAAAGGTTGGTCATCATTTGTCCCTCAGTTACTGTTGATTACTGTATAGGGTAAGGTAGGATTAAGAAATAAAGTGCAACATCCTCATGAGAACATACAGTGTAGGAACAAAGGTGTGTGTTTGTGTGTGCTGTGCCAGTTTCATTGCCAGAGGTTTTCCTCTCCACTAATTAAGCTGGTAGGCGCTGCAGAGAGGGAACTGCCTGCACAGAGTGAACTGATGGCCATTAACGTGACTTCTGCTTCCTCTTTAATCTTTCTTAGCTGGAGAGAGATGGATGAAAATAGTGGGTAAAGGATGAATAGCTGACCTAGAAAGGAATGCAAGTTTGAATGGGGGAAACCAATGGAAAATGTGAGGAAGTTACAAGGAGCAACGGAAATCCAAACGAACGAGAGAATAGGGGGGGATTAATGGAGCAAAACAAAGTGCACGTTTTAAAATAAGAAAGAAATGCCATGAGGATAACTTGAAAGAAAGACAATTTCCTATTTGGGTACATCTTTTGGCTGCAACAAACAGTATGGAGTTTAATCAGGCATATCTTATTTCACCCTCAAGCTTTCATTAGTTTAATGCAACCTTTATGCCTCTTTCAGTAATTAATAAAGTCAGTCAACATGAAAATGAAAAATAAATATCATCTTTCGGTGCTGAGGGCGAGTTTTGTGAACCGTACTTCAGTATTAATCCCCCTGAATGTCGTGATCCTCATTTATGTGTTTCCATTCTTCTCTGCCAGAGAAAGAAAGGATGCTAAAAAGTTGAAATGTATAAAGAAAACATTGACCATTGCTCAGTGCCCTTTCCCATCTTGTGTAACAGGTGTCTTTTCATGTGTGTGCTGCAGACATGATAGCCTCTTCTTCTCAGGCTCAGAGCGTGTTGGTTCAGTGCAGCCTGATTGGTTTGCAGTAGCTCATTTCTCAGCTGCGCTCGCAGGATGTTTGCAGTGTTCAGAGTTTTTGAGTCCTTGTGAGCCCTGTGCGCCGTCAGCCGCTGCTTCTGTGGGCTGCCTAGGAAATTGAAGCCGTCAATTTCCCAAAAGAGTCAGTTTTCTGCTTATTTTGGGTAATGCTGTTAGATAGAATCCTCGCAAATGCAGAGTCTCCCGCTGGAAACATTTTCACTTTTAGCTTGTTAAGGGAACAGGTTTGTTTCTATTATGCAGTTGTTTTTGTGTCAGCAAGTTTAAATGATTCTGTGGATGTTTTTCAGTTATCTGCTTGGGTTTCCTGACTCATATAGCTATTGGCACGTATCTTACTAATAGCTACAGATATACAGACAGGTTTTTCAGGGTACAATTTGAACATTAGAAATTGCATTATAGAATAGAAAGGTCTAGATCAAAAAAATGAAAAAAATAAAGATCACTCAGTTATAACATGTTTGCTCTCAATTCAACGTTGAACTTTTAGCAGTTCACAGCATCAAATGTATTGGAGCCTCCTCTTTTAATATACAAATACTCGGAAACCTGCTGTAGACACTAAAGAAGAGTGGGTGTTGAAAAAAGTAAGTGACTGAGTAAGCATCACTCAAAGAGCTAATATAGTTGAATTTAGAAGCACCTCAACCACAGCACAGATACATTTCATATTTCTTGAGTACAGGACAACTTTGGAGAGTGAAAATACATTATACATTGTTCAAGTGAAGATATCTATTAACGTCTTTTACTTTAGACACCTTTTCACCCACCACATGTCATGCTTATGGTGTTTAAGTTGAGTTTTTGTAACACTATATACATTTAGCAGATAAAGAGCAACTATAGCATTCATTAGAAGTCTTGATTCTTCACAATTGTAAATTCACTTTCTATTTTCTTTCTGCTTTGTTTTGTCCAGCTAACGAGCTATGTTGTTTCAGTAGGTTGTTGGGTTTGTCAAATATATTACCGTGAAATCAGCACTTTAGACATGATTCTATTATTAACTTTACTGTCAGTCTAATCATCAATGGTACGTGCATTTAACTTAGTGGAAGTTTTATTTTCCAATAATAAAATAAGATATTGGAACTTTTTTTTTGTCGTCTTAGTTTCCTGAAAAATCAAGTATAGATCACTTAAAATAAATGACCATCTCAAATAAACAAATGATTTAATAATTATTCTGCACAATAGCTAATTTCTTTCTTTTCACTTCCAGTTGTTTTTCAATTTTCTTCCAGGAAACAGAGAAAAATAATGCCCCGCAGGCAGACTATAGAATATGACTCATCACTGGCCACTCTCAAGCCGCTGCTCAGCACTGCAAGATAGTTTACAGAGTTATAGCACAAACACAAGTCAGCATGATGATAACAAGTTAGAAGGACGCTTCTGTGAAACTTTATTTGGACACAATATACAGCTTTACATTTCAGACCTCAGCAGATCAGCAGCACCCTTCATTAACCTGCTCTGACCTGCTCATTAATTCAAATACCTGCTCTAATTGGGCGGCGCAGTGTGTAATGGGTGTTGTGTTCTCCTGCTCTCCATGTAGAAGAGAAAATAAATGATTAACAAAAGGGACATTGGTAAGAGTGTCAAGTATTCACATCTCAGTCTCAGCAAGACAGCCATGAGCAGCAGGTGGGGAATTAATAGTGTTTTCATAAAGGATGAAGACGTAATTAAATAAAGGAGGAGGGGGTCAGCTTGCTCACTTCATCACAAAAATAGTACGGAATGGGATCATGTAATGGCTGGAGTGGATGGAGCCCTTTTGCCTTCTTTGACAAAGTGCTAAAAGTGGTTGGTTGTTACAGTCACTATAATAGTTGTGAGAATGTGTCTGTTACTCTATTGTTAAAGTAGCAACAGGAATACAATAAAAACACAGATAGAACAGGTAAGAGTTAACTCGGATAAATACAAATAGAATATAAATATTGTAACTAACACTACAAAATAACATGTCGACAATATAATTAGCATTTCATTGCTTCAAAGTTGTGAGTAAGGACACTTTCCTTCACTGTCTTTTTGTATTTTTTTGTGAACAAACAGGAAGTGTTCTTTTGTTGGTTAGTCATTCTGTTTCTGTAGTTGTTGTATTTAAAAGAAAATGTCCCCAACACAAAGGTTGAATTACCATTTAATTTCTTAAATTGTTTCCATTCTGATTTAATTAATTTAGAGCGCCCAAACAAAGGAAATGTGTGTTTCATTTGCATGTTCTGTTAGCGTTGAACAGCTGGAAAGTACCTTTTGTGAGATTATTTGTTTAAACCAATAAACGAGTTGTCAGCTTGCATGGAATATTATGCTTGTGAGCAAGTAGGTGCTAAATTAACGGGTGATTAATTGTTGTGGTAATCGAAGGTAATGCTCAGTTTTTAAGTGGTTAGTCTATTGTTTTCCATCCACAGTTAGTGTGTTTTTTTATTTTTAGTAATGCTCTTGGGGCTGAATAGGAACAGTGAGCTGTAGCAACATAATGGCATACATTAAATAGCTTTGGAGAGGCACAACCTTTATTAACCTAATATTGACCCAGACCAGTTCAGCTTTTTTAAATTAACATGCTAATCAATAGGTCGTAACATGTTATTAGACTAAATTGTAATTACATTTTATTTTAAATATAAAATAAGGATATTGATCACGAACACCAGGCAGCTGCTGACCTTGCCACGTGAAGCGATAAATAAATATGCACGGTATATTTCAACTTTCCTGTAAAAGTGGCCGTTGTGACTCTCTATGGCTCATGCTTATTTGGGTCACCATTGTTACGGTTGAGTGAAGCAGGCAGGACCCAAATGCAGATTTCAAAGAAAAAAAATCCTTACTTCAAGGCAACAGCAGGCAAAAAACAGAACACTACCCCGTGACACAGTCCAAGACAAACAATGAACCGACAGGGAAAGACAAGACTAAATACAGAGAGGGGTAATCACGAGACGAGAAACAGCCGGGCAGGGGAGGAGACACACAAGGGCAACAGGTGAACACAATCAGACAATCAGACACACCAGGGAAACTAATGACAGGGAGGAAAACACAGGGAGAAGGACCAGACAAGAAACAGGGAGAACAGAACAGCAAAACAAACCCCAAAACTCAACACACAAAAACCCAAACCACAACATAACCCCCCCCTCAAGGGACGGATTCCAGACGTCCCTACTGAAAGTCCAACATATCCAAAAAGGGTGGGTGGAGGGGGCCCGGAGGACGGGTTTGGGCTGAAAGCCCGGAGGCACGGCAGAGGACCAGGAAGGGGTCTCGGGCGGACGACCCTGGGGCAAGGCAGAGGAACAGGAGGTGGTCTCGGGCGGACGACCCGGGGGCAAGGCAGAGGACCAGGAGGTGGTCTCGGGCGGACGGCCCGGGGGCAAGGCAGAGGAACAGGAGGTGGTCTCGGGCGGACGGCCCGGGGGCAAGGCAGAGCACCAGGAAAGAGTCTCGGGCGGACGGCCCGGTGGCAAGGCAGAGGCAGAGAAGCGGCTAAGGCCGCGGCGGGCATAGTCAGGGAGCCGGGCACAAGGAAGGACCGGGTTTGTGGCCGACTGGGCCATTGGCGGAATAGGAACCAGTGTTGTCCGGGCAGGACCCCTGGATGGGACATGGGCTGGTGTCAGTGGGACCCCGGACGGAGCACGAGCTGGTGTCGACGGGACCTCCAACATGACAGGACATGGTGTTGGCAGGAAAGCCGGCGGAGCAGGTGTCGGTGGGACCCCCAACAGGACAGGATCAGGTGTTGGCAGGAAATCCGGTAGAACCCCCAACGAAACTGGACGTGGAGTCGGCAGGACCCTCAGCGGAACCCCCGACGCCACAGGACATGGAGTTGGCAGGACCCCCGGCAGAACAGTAGTCGGCGGGACCTCCAACGGCAGAGGACATAGGGTTGGCAGGACCCCCGGCAGAAGAGTAGTCGGCGGGGCCTCCCACGGCACAGGACATAGGGTTGGCAGGACCCCCGGCAGAAGAGTAGTCGGCGGGACCTCCACGGCACAGGACATAGGGTTGGCAGGACCCCGGCAGAAGAGTAGTCGGCGGGACCTCCCACGGCACAGGACATAGGGTTGGCAGGACCCCCGGCAGAAGAGTAGTCGCGGGACCCCCAACGGACAGGACATGGGTTGGCAGGACCCCCGGCAGAACAGTAGTCGGCGGGACCCCCACGACAGGACATGGGTTGGCAGGACCCCCGGCAGAACAGTAGTCGGCGACCCCCAACGGCACAGGACATGGAGTTGGCAGGACCCCCGGCAGAACAGTGTCGGCGGGACCCCCAACGGCACAGGACATGGAGTTGGCAGGACCCCCGGCAGAAGAGTAGTCGGCGGGACCTCCAACGGCACAGGACATAGGGTTGGCAGGACCCCCGGCAGAAGAGTAGTCGGCGGGACCCCCAACGGGACAGGAGGTGGAGTTGGAAGGACCCCCAGCGGAACCTCCAACGGACCAGGACATTGGGTAGGGACTTGAGAGTGGACTCGAGAGGTGACTTGAAAGGGGACTTGAGAGGAGACTCGAGAGGGGACTGGAGAAGGAACTAGAGAGGGAACTCGAGAGGAGACTCGAGAGGGAACTTGAGAGGGAACTCGAGAGGTGACTTGAAAGGGACTTGAGACGGAACTCGAGAGGAAACTCGAGAGGGAACTCGAGAGGAGACTTGAGAGGGAACTCGAGAGGAGACTCGAGAGGGGGCTGGAGAAGGAACTTGAGAGGGAACTCGAGAAGGGACTTGGAAAGGGACTCGAGAGGGGACTTGAGAGGAGACTTGAGAAGGGACTTGGAAAGGGACTCGAGAGGGGACTTGAGAGAGGACTCGAGAGGGAACTTGAGAGGGAACTCGAGAGGGGACTTGAGAAGGGACTCGAGAGGTGACTCGAAAGGGGACTCGAGAGGGAACTCGAGAAGGGACTTGAGAAGGGACTTGAGTCTTGAGTCGGCGGCACCCCCGAGTCGGCGGGGCCCCCGATGAAGAAGGGACTTGAGTCGGCGGGACCCCCGACTGTGAAGGAGCTTGAGTCGGCAGGACCCCTGATGAAGAAGGGACTTGAGTCGGCCGGTCTGCCGACAGGACACGAGGGGCTGGAGTCGGCCGGTACACCGACAGGAGACGAGGTGCTGGAGTCGGCCGTTACGCCGACAGGACACGGGGAGCTGGCGTCGGCCGGAGAGCCAACAGGTGACGAGGAGCCGGAGTCGGGACCATGGCTGCTGGGTCCGGTACTTGAGCCGGATCCATGGCTGGTGGGGCCGGAACCATGGCTGCTGGGGCCAGGACTGAGGCTGGAACCATGGCTGGGTGGGCCGGTTCTGGAGCCGGAACCATGGCCGCTGGGGCCGAAACTGGGGCCGGAACCATGGCTGCTGGGGCCGGAACCATGGCTGCTGGGGCCAGAACAGAGGCCTGGATCATGGCTGTGTGGACCGGTTCTGGAGCCGGAACCATGGCTGCTGGGGCCGAAACTGGGGCCGGAACCATGGCTGCTGGGGCCGGCACTGGAGTCGGAACCATGGCTGCTGGGGCCGGAACCATGGCTGCTGGGGCCGGAACTGGGGCCGGAACCATGGCTGCTGGGGCTGGTACTGGAGCCGGAACCATGGCTGCTGGGGCCGGAACTGGGGCCGGAACCATGGCTGCTGGGGCTGGTATGGAATCCTGGCCTTGCATCTTCCAGTAAACTTCTGGAGGATCCGCGGACCTCCCAAGGCCAGGCCAGACCCCAGGAAAGGGTTAGAGGCTTGCGACAAGCTTTCAGGGCTGCTTGTGAAAGTTTGTAGCCACTCAGGCAGCAAGCTCCTGAGCCAGGGCTTAAGAGCAACCTCCTTGCGTGCCTCCTTCAGTGCAGCCTCCTTACCCCGTCTAGATGAGGCTTCCACCCAGGTATAAAAAATGTACTCTAGAGAGTACCCGAGACATTCCGCCTGGAGAGCCAACGAAAAAGAAACTGCTGAGTCCATTATGGTCGGTTCATTCTGTTACGGTTGAGTGAAGCAGGCAGGACCCAAATGCAGATTTCAAAGAAAAAAATCCTTTATTTCAAGGCAACAGCAGGCAAAAAACAGAACACTACCCCGTGACACAGTCCAAGACAAACAATGAACCGACAGGGGAAGACAGGGAAAGACAAGACTAAATACAGAGAGGGGTAATCACGAGACGAGAAACAGCCGGGCAGGGGAGGAGAAACACAAGGGCAACAGGTGAACACAATCAGACAATCAGACACACCAGGGAAACTAACGATAGGGAGGAAAACACAGGGAGAAGGACCAGACAAGAGACAGGGAGAACAGAACAGCAAAACTGGGGTTACGTACTGTAACCCAGTTTCTATGAGTATAGGCGCAGCCCTCTAAGGCTATCGCTATTGGGTAATCCCCCTGCGCATGCGCAGCACTGACAGACTTAATCCACGCCCACCTATGATGTGGGCCCCACCTACGGACTCACTTCCGTTTAAATAGGAAGTAGGACCTACAATCTGCTCCCACACCAACAGCTTTTCTTCAGCTATTCGCGGAGCCAGTGGGGCCCGAACCTTAGAGGGCTGCGCCTATACTCATAGAAACTGGGTTACAGTACGTAACCCCAGTTCTATATCGTATAAGGCTTCGCCCTCTAAGGCTATCGCTATTGGGTTAAGGGCGAAGCAGGATGTAGTCTACGCCCCACTGGTCCGTCCGTTACCAGAAGCCCAAAACCACACCTACTCAATTAATAACCCATGTCCATTTCGCCATGCGTAATGGAGCATCACAGTCCCTGGAAAAATAGCATTAAAAAATGAATATTCCCCATAAGGGAATGAAGGTAGGCTAAATAGGCTACCTGTCGTTATAAAAAGTAGAGACCAAAGTCCCACTTGTTAAAACGATCAAAGAGGGGGAAAAAAAAGGCAGCTCTCTAAGTGCCGACAGGCAGGAGAGAGGGCCCGTAGTTGAGTCCCCGACATTACTCACTCTGACAGGACACTCAGTACTGAGTGTGTCAGAGAGGAATGGGAGACATCCCTCAAATAGAAATGAATAAAAGAACAGGGGGAAGACCAAGATGCAGCAGTGCAAATGTCTTCCACTGTCATTCCTCCGTGCAACGCCGTAGAGGTTGAAATTCCTCTGGTGCTGTGCGCTGTGATGTTCTCCGGGGGATCCAACCCAGAGGAGACATACGCCTGTGACACAGCCTCACACAGCCAGTGTGACAGGCGTTGTGCAGACAGAGGCTGCCCTAATGAGCGCTCTCTGTAATGCACAAACAGATGCTGGGACCTGCGTAAAGCAGCCGTGCGTGTAATATAGCATGACAGCGCGCGCACGGGACAGAGGAGATGAGATGTGGCTTCTTCCTCTGATGTGTGAGGAGGAGGAAAGAAGTCATCCAAAGTTATCACTGTCGATCTAAACGAGCTTGTGATTGCCTTTGGCATAAAAGCCGGGTTAGGGCACAAAACAGCTGAACTGCCATCTCCTTGGATCTGGAGACATGACGGAGCCACAGAGAGAGCAGACAAATCACTCACCCTTTTAGCTGATGTCAGAGCCAAGAGCAGAGCTACTTTGGCTGACAAAAACTTCAGGGGAACCTGATCTAAGGGTTCAAAAAGGAGCTTTACTCAGTGCGCGCAGCACTAAAGCCAAATCCCATTGAGGCGCTAAAGCGCGTGACACAGGTCTGAGTCTCTGTACTTCCCGTAGAAAACGTTTTGTCAGAGGGTGACTAAACACCGTGCTGACACCAAAACCTACGTGGCCAGATGAAATGGCAGCAGCATATGTTTTGACCGTGCTATAAGCCAAATTCCTGTCCAGCAACAGCTGGCGGAACGACAGCACGTGAGGCAGGGGGCACGTAACGGGGTCCAGGCTTTTCCCTACACACCAAACGGAACACTGTCCATTTGGCTGTGTAGGATGCTCTGGTGTGTTCAGCAGCCGCGCTGATCGCACACCTCCCTGGCGATTTATATTGGCCGCCGCTGCTTTGTTGTCTGTTCGAATCAACACATGTTGATTGTACAGCAACGGGGCGAAAATGCTGGATTACTCTCCATACGGAGAGTAATTCCAGCACGTTTATATGGAGAGACATGTGAGCCCGCCACTGTCCCCCCACTGCCTGCGACATGCACGTTCCTCAGCCTGCGATAGATGCGTCTGTGAACACTGCGGTGTGTGACGTCACTCTGCCCAGGGGCACCCCCACTGACAGGATGTGGAGATTTTTCCGGTAGGTTAAATCCAAACCCACGGAAGGAGGAATGTACACCATGCGTCTCCTCTGACGCACGGGGTCGATGCGCAGGCGAATAAACCACCTCTAGAGTCTCCTCCTGTGAAGGAATTCCACTCCCAGATAAATGATAACCTGGGAGGGAAGAGGACAGCTCTTCTTCCAGTTGATAATGAAACCCAGGCTTGACAGATGAGATACGCCGTATCGTCTGTAAAGCCGCTTCCTCCCCTGGAGCGAGCCAGCCACAGCCGGTCGTCCAGGTAAAATAACACTCTCATCCCCATTCTATAGCTGCTCCAGCCGTCTCCACCCACTTTGAAAAAGTGCGTGGAGCCAGGAATGAGAAACGCAGGAATTTGCTGTGTTTCGGGATGACGGTTACATGGAGGTATGCATCCTTCAGGATTATGGATGTGAACCAGTCTCCCTGGTGAACACACTCCAGCACCTGTTTGATCGTCAGCATGGGAAAAGGCCCTTTCCTTGTTGGACACTGACAGATCGAGGATGGGTCTCATTCCCCCCGCCCCGTCTCCTTCGGGACCAGAAAATAGCGGGAGTAAAAACACCCTTATTTTCTTCCCCTTGAGGAACCCTGGAAAAAGGCTTTCTTTAACAAGAGTTCCTGCAGCTCTGAAAAGAGCGCGAGACACTGTTCCTGGGATGACAGGATCCCTGTATCCCGTAGAACTGCGGGGGGGAGAGGCGAACTGCAGAGACTACCCTCTCTGCCCCTCCGCCTGCTCATCCATCTGTTCCTCAGACACACACGCCGCCACCCTGAGTAATACTCTGATAGCGGGTGTACATTCTCTGGCTGTGCTGTGGTTGTCATGGTGACAACTCACGCCAGAGCCCTCCACACGCTGCATTTCACACAGGCTCTCATTATGTCGCCGTTTAGGAGAAGACTCGTAAACCGCGCGTTCACGCTCAACACCACTAAGGGATGAGCGGAGGTGTGTGCAGTGCTGTCCACACGAGGCGTAACAATGACAATGACGTAACATTACGACCGTGGGTAGGAGGTACGTCTGAGACAGAGGAACAATCCGTGCTGCCTAATAACCAAAAGGTTAAGGTAGACGGATTGAATAAACCACCGCTGGAGTCTCCTCCTGTGAAGGAGACCCAGGGGGATCACCCCGTGACCAGCTGACATCATGCCTAACAGCTGCATCACGGAGAGGGCTGTCACCACCCTGCGGGGTGACGCGCCGGAGGAGAGCTGTCAGATTCTCCACTCTCCGCTGTGAGAGTCGTGCTCTCATGCGGGTTGAGTTGAATTCCACTCCCAGATAAATGATAACCTGGGAGGGAAGAGGACAGCTCTTCTTCCAATTGATGATGAAACCCAGGCTTGACAGATGAAATACGAGTTGTACCGTCTGTAAAGCAGCTTCCTCCCTGGAGCGAGCCAGCAACAGCAGGTCGTCCAGATAAAATAACACTCTCATCCCTCCTCTGTGTAGCGGCTCCAGAGCCGTCTCCACACACTTTGAAAAAGTGCGTGGAGCCAGGGAATATCCGAACGGCAGTCGATTGAACTGGTACGATATTCCCTGGAATGAGAAACGCAGGAATTTCCTGTGTTTCGGGATGATGGTTATGTGGAAGTAAGCATCCTTCAGGTCTATAGAGGTGAACCAATCTCCCTGGTGAACACACTCCAGTACCTGTTTGATTGTCAGCATATGAAAAGGTCTTTTCATTATAACCCTGTTGAATGCTGACAGATCGAGGATGGGTCTCATCCCCCCGGTCTTTTTCGGGATAAGAAAATAACGGGAGTAAAACCCCCGATTTTCTTCCCCTTGAGGAACCCTGGAAATTGCTCTCTTTAACAGGAGTTCCTGCAGCTCTGACTGGAGCGCAAGACACTGTTCTTGGGATGACAGGAGTGTTTCCTGAATCCCCTCGAACTGCGGGGGGGGGGTAAGGCAAACTGCAGAGAGTACCCTCTGCTGATCAGCCTGCTCATCCATCCGTCCATCAAACATAGTCGCCGCCACTCTGAGCACCGCTCTGAGAGCGGGCGTACCTGTTCTTGGTGTGCTGTGGTAGTCATGGTGACGAGCCATGCCAGAGCCCTTGCCGCTGTTGCCTGTGAAGCAACCCAAGGGGGGCCCCGCCCGAAAGGGCTGTGAAGGGGTCTCCACACGCTGCATCTCACACCAGCTCTCATCCTGTCTCTGTTTAGGAGAAGGCTCATAAACAGGACCCTGAGGCGTGTTCACGCTCAAACTCGCGGAGGTGTGTGCAGTGCTATTCACTCCGTGCGTAATAACCGCGCTAGGTTTATTACGACCGTGTGTAGGCACAACTGGGACAGAGAAAAAACCGCGCTGCCTGCTACCCGAACGGATAGAAGCAGCCGATTTTAACGTCAAGCCCTGCTGTCTATTAACCGACTGGTTGAATACAGCCGGCTTATACAGCGAGCCTTGCTGCCTGCTAACCGACAGATTAGAAACAGCCGGCTCAAACGGCGAGCCCCTCTGTCTGTTAACTGACAAGTTAAAAACAGCTGGGTTATGCAACAAGTCCTGCTGCCTATTAACCGATAGATTAACGGCAGCCGGCCTGACTAGTGTGGGGGACATGTGAGGAACAGTTGCTACAGACACACTGTTGGACTTTCCTCCCACATAACCCCCCCAAAAAGTAATCTTCGGTTCTGCTTCCTCGGAGGCTCTCTCGGAGGAGCAGACCAGGAGCGGGGGTTCTTCGTTCCCCTCCGACTCGTCGCCTGCAGATCCTGTCTCTGCGGCGGAGGAGCGGAGACTCGGGACGGTGCCCCTGCAGCTGCCGAAGGGCGATTCTGACGCCGTTGCTGATCTCGCCGCTGCCCGCGTTGCCCCCGCTGAGACTGCTGCGGGTGCTGTCGTTGCTGTCGCTGCTGTCGCTGGGGACGTTTGTCCTGAAGCCAGCCGATGTGACGTCTTATGTCGTCTGCCTGTTCTGACGCAGACTTCATAGCCTCCACCATGGTGTGGAACTGGGGACCGAACAGTCCGTCCGGACTGATTGGAGCCTCTTTAATCTTTCCCTGCACCTTCCGGTATAGACCCCTGCTGTAGCCAGAGGTACCGGTGGACCTGCGTCGCCCACGCCGCAATCCGCGCCTGCGAGACTGCGACTGCGCCACAGGGTAAGTGCAGTGCTGGCCGCCTTACCAATCTCCTCAGCCTCCACTGAGGACATGGTTTTAGACTGCTCGGACATTTCCACCATGGCATTGGACAGCAACGCTATGTTGTTTGCCGCCGCTGACGCCTGGAACGCACACTGGTGTATGCGGTCGGTCTGTCGGGCGACAAACTGATCTCTGTGGGCAACCAACATGGGTCGCCGTCCGGCAACCGTGGTGGCCCTTAGCCCCAAAGAATGCCGTGAGGTTCGGCTCTCCCTTAAGGAATGTTTGCTTTTTAGTAAACAGCTCTGAAAAGAACTTGTGCCTGACAGTGCTTCTGCAACGGAGTGCTGAAGAAAAGTGGGAGCAGATTGTAGGGCCTACTTCCTATTTATACGGAAGTGAGTCCGTAGGTGGGGCCCACATCATAGGTGGGCGTGGATTAAGTCTGCCAGTGCTGCGCATGCGCAGGGGGATTACCCAATAGCGATAGCCTTAGAGGGCGAAGCCTTATACGATATAGAACAAACCCCAAAACTCAACACACAAAAACCCAAACCACAACAACCATGCCATTCTAGGGGATATATTTCCTTAAAAAAGCATGTGTGTTTGTGATTCTGATGTTCATGAAGTTTGCTGTTACTGTTACCCATGTGACCCATAAAGGCACAATGGAAAGATACATGGGAAGTACAGTTTGGGAGATATCATATTATCTAAGATGTTAATGAATACATAAATCACAGTCAATCATTTCCATTTGATATAGTTATAACTTCATTATAGCACTTATATAATTAATAAAATTAGTCATGCTGTATATTGGGTCATCTGATTACAACTTGGCCATGTGTGTGTAATTCATGTGAGACATACTGGTGCAATGGTAGCGTGAGTTGTGGATAGGGATGTTAATTGACCTAGTTGAGCTTATTATGCTTCAAGAAACACACTGAAATACATATGCAGTGCATTACATTTACTCACACATGCAGATACACACTGAGAATGCTGCAAAAATTATCCACTTCTCACACTCGATAAGATTCAAACAGAGTTGCCTTTAAGTAAAAGCTGCTGATTCGTCCACATTTTTAAAACCTCCATATGCTGCGTGGCTCTACTCCACTGAGCCCCTAATTCCTATAACAGTATCTTTATTCCCCAGCCTAAGAGGGAATCATTAAATGCTCAGTCCAGGTGTGTCACATGCATCTATAACAGCTTTGAACAATGGCTTTTAACATTCAATCTCCTCCAAACTGCCTTCTATGCAGTTCTTATTATTAACAATGATGGATACAGCTGAGTTTATAGCCAAAGGTATTTTTTCTGCAAAAAGAGAGAAAAAAACACCAATAATGATAAATATATCCTGATTTCTATAACTAATAAGTCTTCTGGTATGTTGCTTTATATGTGAGACCGTTCATCGCTTCTGCCAGTTTGTGCTTTGCTTATAAATATGTGCTAACATTTCAGACCTGCATCAGTTTTGAGATGTAGATTTTGCCAAGTAAAGTTTTGCTGCATTTTAATCATTAATGCATCTGAGCATCATCTACAAGCTCTGACTTTCTCTTAGATTTTTTTACATACATTTTAAATGTACTTTTAGAAATTCTAATTTGTTCTTTTTTTGGACCGACTGTTTTGTTTGTGAAGTTCCAAAAGCTCTTGTACATGCTAACTGTATCACTCCTTATCACTCTTTATCACTTTTATTTGTGGCTGTTTTATTGTCAAATGAGGCAAAAGGCTGTTGACCCCGAACATTACACTATTTTCAGACACCCTTTATGTAACGATATTCTTATAATTTTCTCTGATTTATATTAAAGTGGTTGGTTGAATTGTTGCATGATACAGTGTTTTGTTAATGCCACAATATTGATTGTGATAATGTTTTTCAACTTTGTAGTGAAATCAGTCAGTTGTGACCTTTATTCTCTAGTTAACACCATATTAGTATCACTTCTTGACAACACAACACATTATTACAACCAATGAAACAACTAATTATGAGCTCTTGATGGGTATAGTCTTTACTATAACAGTGACACGGTACTAAATACTGTACAGCAGCTTAGACGTTACTGTGAACACACTACATGCATTCATTCGTTTTCCACATTTGTAATATGCCCACACTGGCTGCAATATTTAACACAAAAACACAGAGTTGAAACGACCTCTGGAGCTCAATAAAAACTGCGTTTGAGAAGGACTTTTGAGGAATTCTGCTGATTCGGTCCCTCGGTTCTTTCCGGTTTTGCTGTTTTTCTCTGTAATGAAAGCGATGACTGTGGGAGATCTGTGCACTGATCCCACATCAGCACCTCTTAATTGGAAGTCACTTGGGAAATAATAATATGGACCTTGTAGGAGATGATCAGCTTAGAGGAGGCCCATCCTTCACATGCTGCTGACCCTCTCTTTCTACCTCCTCATCTCAGGTGATTAGAGAAATCCCCCGGACCCTGTCAGAAACCCAGAATCAGCACACTTATACACTGAGGTGAGTGAACAGTATATGTGTGTGTGTGTGTGTGTGTGTGTGTGTGTGTGTGTTTTCAGTCTGTAATCTGTGCATGTAGTTTGCTCTGTCTGTTCGTTCCTATACTCCATGTGTGCTTGAGAGCAACCGCACAAATCTAAAACCAGTGGTAGAAGAAGTAAAGTTTGTTACAAACAGACGCTCTGCATTAAACTTGAATAAAAAATGTTTTTTTTGTCAACGTAGGTGTTACCTTTGTTCATTATGTCTATTGGTAAAAAAACAAAGCCGATAGACATGTTCGGTGTACCATTAAGTATTTTTGTAAGCAGGACAGTGATGTGGGATAAAGTTAAATTAAACTGTAGTGTGTGTTCTTGACAATAGGACGTAGTCAAGTACAAAAGAATAAAGAGTATTTATTTTAGGATTTGGACAACAATGGAGCTCTCTGGTACAGAGTGATATGATGTTTTAGGCTTTGCATACACGGATAATACTTGTTTGAATGGGCTCTGTTGGCAATAAGAAATTTATCCCCAGCCTTTTTTATTTAACAGAAATTCAAACTCATTGCGTCCAAATAAAAGAGTGCCATGTCACTGTTCTGAAGGCCCCTTATTGGGTAACCCAAATAGAACAATTTCCAATTGGAGGGATTGCAATATTTGCCAGAAACAAAAACTTAACCGGACTAACCAATATAGGCCATACTTATTAGCCCATCTGAGGCAGCAAATGATGGGAAATGCATTTCCTGTAGTTGTGTTTAACCTGGTAGTTGATTGAAAGTGGTTAGCATCTATGAAATGACACATTTTGGAACTCAGAAACGTGCAGACATGAACCATCTTATCACTTGCTGTCACTACTTTATAATGGGATAAAAAGCATGCCAGAGCTACAGACTAGTATCAGCAAACTAGTGTGGAAACACAGATTGACAAATACCAGATTTTTAACGGTAATAGGTTAGTTGAAAGCAATAATATAAGTTGAACCTAGCTAACATAATACAGTTATGTGAAATCTGTTGACATAATACTTTAAATTAAAGACAGCGTTTCATTTTCTTTTGTGCAGTAAAACAATATTTTTCACTGAAAACAAACAGTTAATACAGTAAAAGTAGAGTGTAACATAACATGTAGATACTCAAAGTATATCAATATTACACTACAGTACACCTAGTGAATGCACTGAGTTACTTTCCACTACTGGTAATGCAGTGTTTTAAGTGAAGCGAGGCCCAAAAGCTCAGGTGCCTCTCAGGTATTCAGACCTAAACAGCATCTGCTTCGGGGAGTGACGGTAGCCGGTCGTTTCTTTCTGCTGGCTCTGTTTTACTGGTGTGAATAAAAACAAAGGCACAGAGCAGTCAGCTGCATTCTGCCACATATTGTCATGTTGCCAGAGGAGCGGTAAGACTGATTTCACAGGTGTTTCCTAAGGAATGAAAGCACAAAATGGCTATACAAAATAAAATAAAAGCACAGAGAGAGGCTATGCCTGGAACAACAGCCGATGCTGTCGGGACTCGTGCATGTTTGGCTTACCTTGCTGACAGTGGATTGTGAAATAAAAAGACCCACTTAGACAGGACAGAGGTTTGATAGCATGTGTGTCAGTGGCAGTGTGCAAACTGGGCATTTGTAGCAGCATGTCAGTGTGGTAATTGGTTTGGTTGCTTATCTTCCGTCCTGCTGGTTAGATTATCTTCAGTATGAAGACCAAGATATGGGTCAGCTTTGGGTCACCCAGTTCCTCTGAGGATTAGAGTCCTGAGCATACTGTGAATGTAGAGTGCTCTTTTCTCTGTTCCGATATCATTCATAAGGACAAAGGCCCATACATCTCACTAAACTGCATCATGTATCAGTACAGTAAATACATTGGCCAGTAAGTGTGAATGAGAAGCTGGTATTTCTTGGTTGAATGATAGATCAGATACACACTGTACTATTTTCAATCATTGAAGATGCTTTTTTTTTCACATTCGAATGTTAGCACAAATAAAGCAGTTCTAGCAAAACTGGAGAGTATTGAAAGCTTTCTCAACGGTAAAAGAAAATGTTTCGCTCTTCTCTGGACTGACCTCCAAACAAATTTGATTGACAAATGGTTTAGCCAATAATCTGTCACGTTTTTTCAAGAGCCTGCTTTTTCAAAACAGATCTGCTGCGTCAGGTTTCTGTTTTCAACCGTTCCCCTACAGTAAATGTTTCTTTTTACTTTAAAATGTAAGTTTGTCTTGGTAGCTAAATAATCTAAGTTATGAATGGGAATCCTTCGACAGCCCACTGAGGTTTTGTGATTTATTTCTTCGAAACGTTGCATTATCTGTGTTTTGTCTGTTGTTTTTAGCTTTAATTTTCCAGGAAAGTAAAGTGAACACACTCTTAAACACAGTTTTTTTTCAAGCAATAACCTGCTTCGTATTTAAACAGTGTCCATACATTCTAAAAGGGTTTGGAATGGATATACGATACATACATATTTGACTGCCTGGTGTTAGTATGTTAATGATTCTGAAGAAAGGTACGGTAAGTAATAATAGGAGAGCGGGGTCAAAAATAGAAATAGAGGTAAAGATTCAAGACACAGGAAGAGGAAACAGTTGAGGGAATCTGGCAAAGGAAAAGGGATGGAAAGGGGACAAAAATATTCCTTTAAAGACAACACAGTGAGTCAGTGTCACGACCGATTTATATCCCGTCTGCCTGAGGTCAGGATTACCGCACATTGCAACACGCATCGAGGCACAGATTGCAACACAAACCAGGAGCTGCCTCTCATTTTCTGAATGGGTTGCAGGTTAATATATTACACTTTATTGCCATACCAACTAGAGAAAAAATAGATTTCTGATGTTTTGTGACATTTCTTTATTTTCAAACTAAAAAAGAGTCCCAACAAAAATCACAATAAACCATCTTTGAAGTGTTTTTCAACAGTTTTTAGAAACATATAAGGTCCTGATATCAAATACTATTTCTTAAATAAAACCTGACCATGGATTTACCTTGTTTTGGCCAAATGCATTTCAGCATAATTGTTTAAACAGACCCAAAAGGCAGCGAAGGACATTCATACCTGGTAGGAAAGAGAACTAAAGATAGACCTGATACAAAATGTGAATGACCCAATTGGGTAGATAAATTGGTTAGTGTGTTAAAAAAGAGGAGAACTAAGCCATGGAGGAAAAGTGTTGTGATATGTCCTTGTTAGTCACTTTATTTCTGGAGAATTGTGGTAAATGGATGTCCTCCCCTGGAAGTAAAAACAGGCTGTCAAAAGTTCTAAGTATTAGTTCATAGTGATGCTAGTAGAGCACTATTAAACGTAAGCTTCATGGAATTCCAATTTTGGTTTTGACAGTGTAATGTTCAAGAAAGATTGAACAGAGATTTAACTGCACGATGGATTCTGGTGGAAAAGCGCAACAAGAGATGAAAAGATGCGAGTTGGAAGGGAGATGCTGACAAGCGAAGAAATGCAGAAGAGTAAGAAGGAGAGATAAGTGAAGAAGTAGGCTAAAGGAGAGAGAGGGGGAGGATGGATGAATGGTTGCGGAGAGAAAAAAGAGATTAAAATGTGTGAAGGAGGAAAAGCAGAGGTGGGCAGGCAGAGGAGGATAAAGTGGAGAGCGGCATATGACGTCCTGGATTATCTCCAAAGACTCCCAGCGCGATCCAGCTGCTACTGAAGGCCACTCTGGAAAGCCTGTTAGCATTGGCAACAATAAAGGGAGGAAAGTAGTGAGCCTAGAAATGGGAGACAGAAAGATGGAGAAGAAGGAGATAATATATCAAAATATGTAAAGCGAAAGCAATCTGAAAAAAGAAAGGATAAACTAGAATACAGTTGAAAGGTTGATCCTGACAAAATGCAACTGAGGGGGAAAATAAACAAAGACATTACCTCCGAATTCTCAATGCTGCTCCTGTGACAAACAGGAAATACTACATCATTTAAATCAATCAACACAAAGGTTCAGCTGGGAAAAGCTCAATTGTCAAGCATAATAATTTGTGCAGACCTCATTAAATAAAAAGTTCCCCTGATGCGTTTCGTGTAAAGCATTTACACGTAATAATTGCCAGAATCCCCAGTGTCTCGATAGTTGTATAAAGCCCCATTTTCACAGTGTACAGTCTCAAATCAGGCAACTTTAAGTTTGCATTTAAGTTTGCACATTGAATAGAACTGTACAGAAGGCTCTAGAGAAAAAAAGGTGCCCATTAGAAAATACAAATCAAAACGGCTTTTACTTTGGATAAGCATATCAGGGGTGTCTTATCTAAATCAAAATATGGCAAGACATCTGTGCCGGAGTTTTGACTTCACAGCTTGCACATTCTCAGGGGATTTCAATCTAAAATTATCTCCCCAGGTAATAATGATTCCTGTGGGACTTCAGGCACAGGTTGGGGACGTTCCAGTTTGGGCCTCCGTTATTTGTTCGGATTAAAGATACTTTTTTTTGCATATATTGTTTTCCTACCTCTCAAATTTGGGTCTGTTTAGTTAATGTCAGTGACAATGTTTGTGACCCTGAAAAGGTTGTAACATTTACTCATATCCAAAATACATTGAATACTTAATAATAAATTATTAACATAAAGTCAACCAGCCGAGCTTACTGATGCACTTAACAACATTTACTGTGTATGTAACACACCAGGCTTTCAGCTATAAATCCATCTCGAGACATTTTAAGATTTCAAGCTACTTACATTTTCCCATTTTTCAAATGATTTTACTCATGTTTCATTAAATATTCGAGGTATTTTTTACAGTTCCTAAAATATCAGACACCAGGTGCTCATGGACACTGACCCTCTCTAAATCCACAGTCTGTTCAGAGAATGCCAGTGTCACTGTCCCATGGTGCTGAGAAGGTTAAAGTAATTTGGAAACTTTAACGATGACTTTTTGCATATAAGAAATACCTATAACCAGGGGTGCACATAACTTTTTTAGTGAGTTACTCAGATGAGTACCAGGAGACAGCGTTTGGTACTCACCCCACACGAAGCGTGGTCCCTCAGTGTCTCCTTCACTGTCCTCTATTTACACTTCTTGCATGCTAAATGATGAAGATGATGAAGATGCACCTCCCTGTCTCTTTTTAAGCCTCCGATTTGCTTTCTCCAAAACTTGTTGCCAAAACTGTGAAGTCCTTGCATTTCCTGAGGCCAAGTTGAAGGATCAAATACTAAGAAATTATCACATGACTTGAAGTCATATCTGATTTCAGATGTGGGAAGTTACTAAGTACACTTATTCAAGTACTGTACAATTTTGAGATATTTGTACTTGACTTGACTTTGTACTTCTACTCCACTACAGTTCAGAGGTAAATGGTGTACTTTTCCTCCACTACATGTATTGAATACCTTTAGTTACTTTACAGATCTGGATGAATGATGTGAAATATAATCAAGTGTTAAATAAGGCTTGAGTTCCACCTGGAGTAAATTCACAAGCTACCCTGCAGTATACAAAGTCATTCAAACTAGCTGCACCTTTACCAGCTTTGAGAACACTTTAATGATCAATCATTATAAAACATATCATATATATTATTCTGAAATGGACCAATCTGCACAATGACTACTTTTACTTTTGGTACTTATATTTTGATAATACTTTTCTAATTTTACTTGAGTAATATTTTTAATTCAGGACTTTTACTGTAACAGAGTATTCCTACACAAGATCTGAGTACTTCTTCCACCTCTGTCTGATTTCAAACTCTTCCATTAACACCCTGAGTAAGTTTGCAACTGTGTGTTTTACTCAATTTTGTTGTAAATCAAACTGCAGCAGCTTGACCACAGAGCGTGAACGTTGTGATCAGCTGATGGTGCGCAGTTCTCCAGTGTGTGCGCGGGGCACAGAATGTCCACAGGTGAGTCTCCCACTGCAGCGAGTTGGCGGAGTTTTGGCACAATTCTGTTGTTCATACCGACGTTAAAGTGCCAGTGAAGTGCATTTTTTTGCGCCAAAATGAAATGGCAGTTTCATTTCTTACATATCATTGTACCTGTTCATGGCTAAAATAATTTTTTAGGAAGTGCGAGGGACGAGATAAACATCGCAAATTTTTCATCCCGTGAACGGTCGTCTGAGCCTACCGCTGCTGCAGACGATATGCGGCTGTGACGTCACAAGATGGGCCCAGTTGTGATTGTAAACATGGCGGAGACTTCGGAAAGTGATACTGGTGCGAGAGAAATGAGTGATTTTGACAGCTTTTCGGACAGGATAGATGAGGAAAGTGGCCATGGAAGTCAATTTAGTTGAGGACAATATTTTGTCATAGATCTAGAGTAGATCTACACACAGGATTGGCCATCACCTGATCATACATTCATCTGTTCATAGCATGATGCAACATTCATGTTCACATGCAGTGTTGTGCTAGTTACTGAAAACCAGTAACTAGTTACAATTACTAGTTACTTCACTACTTACACCAAAAAGTAATGCGTTACTGTGAAAAGTAACTTTTTAGTTACTTAAAAAAGGGCACCCATTAATGCCCTTATACTGTAGCCTTCATTTCAGTACTGTTATTGCATCGGAGAATAATACAACCTGTTGATCAACTTGACATGCATTTGCATCACTGAACTCTGCTAAGCAATGTGGTCTATACAAACACAAACACAAAGATATGTTTCAAAGTGCCAATCCAGCCGCTGTTGCTTAGGTGGAGGTGGAGTGGCGTCGGATGAGTCTGGGTCTGTGGTCTTAGCTACTAGCTTCGTCCCAGCATGTTGTTTCTGCAGATGTTTCAACAGATTTTAATTGCTGTTTTGGGCAGTCGATAGGATCTTTGACCCGCCAAGACACAACTTACATTTAACTAAAACGTTCTTATCTTTGTGCTCGACAAAAGTGAAATAGTGAGAATATCTCCAGGCGGAGAAACTCGACTTGAGCTCTGCCGCCGCCATGATAGTCTTGTTAGTAAACACAAACACAGTGGCCTTTATTTTTCATAAACAATCTACGAATCTACGAAACAATGACACCAGCCACTCACCTTCATCTTTTGGGAACAGAAACATCGCCACTTCGGCAGAATTGACATTACCACAGCCAGCGGCAATGCATCGCTTCCCGTGTGTTTTTCCTCCCTTTTTCTTCACTGTCGCCTCCATTGTCAGGTTTCCTCGATTGGCAATCACTTCCAGTCGACTGCGAAACACTTTCCAATAAAATACTCGCTCAAAAACGTTGGTAAATTCCACTTTGAAACAGAGACAAAATGAACGGTGGTGAATGTAAACACTTCGGCTGAGCCCATCTTCTGACGTCACGCAGTAGATCGCAAGCCACGCCCACGAAGGCGGAGGTCGACTGCGGATTTCCCAGCGGAAAATTCCAACTCGTCAAATTCGTTGCTATTCCAACATCTTTTATATGGGTTCCAATGGACAATTTTGGTCATTACTATACGTATTAGCATAACAGATCATGCACCGGCGCACACTTCACTGGGTCTTTAACCCTGTCTGTGCACACGTTGAACAACTGTCGTCCAGTGATCTAAGCCTCTGCCTCCTGTAAAGCTTCACAGGTCCGTCGGTTATGTCCTACGCGGCTCGCCGAGCTCCAGTTCAATCAGTCATAAAAAGTCCGAAGATTTTTTGCAGGGAGCGAAACAGCAACGTAGCTGCTTAATGTCTTTGTTTTTTTTTTACATGTCTAGTAGTTTACTCCATTGAGTGTTGACAAGAAACACGTGTAGACGAAATATGTGTTTTGTTTTGATGTTTTGAGGTACGCAAAGGCGCGTAGTGACACAAGTGACGTTACGCAATTCAGATTTGTGCCGCGCATGCGTACCTGCGTACCAGTTATGTGCACCCCTGCCTATAACTCTATGAATAAGAAGTTCTTGCTCTACCATCTTGTCATTCCAAACATCCTTCTCTCTCTTCGCCAAATATGTTAAACAGAAATGATTTGCTTTCTGCTCATCTCTAGTCTGACTACAGAAACAACAAAGTAGTAAAAGAGAAGCCTGTTGGCGTTTTAAACGTTCTCTGTCAATTCCCACGGAATAATGGTAGCAGGAAACATCCTCCCATGAGGCTTTATGATAATAGGTCCATATGTGCCGGCCACAGTGACGGTAATTAATTGCTACAGAAAACTTGTGAGGTCGCTCTGCGGCGTACAGTGACCTCCAGACACGGGTGCAATGACACAGCGGGGTTTTTACAGAGCGGAGAGCCGCGTCGAGGGACGACTATGAGAGGGGGGCAGATTAGTTAGCAATTTGACCTTCCCCATAAGGCACCAGCTCATCGCCTACTTCCTTTTGTCACTAGATTAGAGAGTTTAAATGCAATGGAAGGCCTGCGGGGTATTAACTGAACAGTATTGTAGACCAGGCTCTATCACCATATTTTTTGTGGTCCTGTTGCTATGTGGAAAACGCGAGGCAAAGGACAGAAAGAAACTGAGAGAGACACAAATGAGCAGTCATGACTGTACAGTACGTGTGCTTAATTTATTTCCAAAGTTATGATACACCCATGTGGATATATTATATATTTGATACAAATGTTGTGGTTTGGAGCTTTGAAAAGTTTGGGTCTGCATCATTTTATTTCATCAGGGTTTTTCATCTCATGAAACATGGAAGATGCCACTTGGCAGTCCACGCACTTCACTACTGATGATCACAGAGTTTTGCCACTGTGGAGCGTAGAAACACGAGCTGCGATACGCTCTGACTCTACTACAGGCCATCAACATTACTTCACACATAATGCTGAACAGGACATTTTAATCCTTCCTTTTCTGAGATCTTTTCTTGAAAAAAACAAGAAGTGCTGCTGCCACTTAATTGGCAATCCAGTGCACTAAAATATGTCAGATTGTCTTAGTGGTTTATTCATTTCTATTAATTGTGAATGCATCTGCTGAAAAACGTCAGATAATAGCGGCATATCTAGTTACTTATTGATAGAGTAATGCAAGAAAACATCAAAACCTTCTTTTGGGAAACGTCTACTGATGATTTGTTTGAATCTATAGCCATCCAGCGTAAAGACATGATTTAATATGTACAGTTTTGCATTGGGTTTTTCTTGGCAACAGTGAGTGGATTTGATTGTTTTCCTTTCTTTTGTTTTCGGTGCTTGACAAAGACTCAAGGCTGTTGCATTGTCTGCGTGACAGAATGCCAGATTTCTCAGCTGACGTAAAGGATACGTTGCTCAGTCTGTGCTTGGGCCAATAGAAGAAAATAATCCACATTGAGCATTTGGCTGCTGCTCAGCTTTGATACACTTTAAAATGTGACTATGCACTGTCAACCGATCCAAACAGTCTTGCTAAACTAAATCATATGTTTTCAAAATGTGGTTATGAGACAAATGTAGTTACCTTTTAGTTTATCAACAGTTTTCTGTCAATGCATTTCTATGCAAAGCCACATGATATTTTCACCCTTCTATGACTTTTTTATTGCCAAATATCCAGTTAATTAGTCAAAGGAACATTCATATTAGGTAAGATATTTCCATCAGCAGTTGATTTATTACCCCGGCGGTTCCTGGTGTATTCATCCATTTGCCCAATGCTTTTACTCATACACACAGGACTGTGCTCCCCTATCAGTAATAACAACATCCTCCAGACTTGCCTTCGGCAGCTGCAGACTGAGGGAAGAAAGAAGCAGCACTTGAATAATTGAACAAATCAAGGTCCCAGGCTATAAATGTATATGATATTGGTAATGAGGCCGCTAGAGATAGTGCCTCAAGTTACAGAGAGGAATAACATCTTTATAAGCTCTGCAGCTTTTCTATACTGCACTGAACCTGTGCTCAGGTGATGACTTCACTGAACGCACTATGCTCTCTTCCTTTCATCCCCCTGGACCTGCTGACTGATCACTAATGTTATTGTTTGTAATATCTCCAGATTCTCAAGAGAAGCACCTCCTAGAGTTCATCTTACTGTGTGTTGGTCTGTGGGTATCTTTTTCAGTGGTGTAATACATATGGCAGCCAACGGTGGTTTATTAGATTATATGTGTGTGTTAGCACCAGTTGTTTAATCCTTTCTATCTATTGCAATTTGACATATTGAGCTCCTTCAGTCCCATGTGACTCTGCAAAGCCACCAAATAAACCCCGGAGAACACAGTGGATTTAGAATTGGCGACCAATTTGGGGCATCTTTCAGGCTTTTTTTATATAGTTATATCCCTATAAGGATTACAAAATCCCATTTAAATGACCAAACCTGTCCACCTGCTTCAGCACACACACACTTTATCAATCATGTGAACCGCCCATTTCCAAAGTATGTCCTCAAACATTTTGTTTTTCTCACTCCATCCATTATGTTATAATGTGAGAGTTGAAGGAGTCTTACAGAGATCAAGGTCTCTTTTTTTCAATTATTTCCTGTCTTTTCTGTCTCCAACATTATTTCCATCTTCTGTCATTCCTTTTGTGATCTATTAAAGCTCTTCCTGTTGCTGTGATCTCAAACTCATATGCAGAGTAAAACAACTGCTGCGAGCCTTCAAGTTTGGCCTTTACCTCATTCTCCTCTACAGGAAACAGCCACCAAGTTTGGGAAAAAATGCCTGATTATAGGTATACAGTCACACACATTCTCTCTCTGACACACACTCCTCTAGCTACAGTTGAGTGGTTGGACGTGACATGACTTCTCTCTGGGGTTCATCGTTTCGCCTGGCTTTCCATAAAAGACCCGTTTCATTTTCGCTGCGAATTTCATCCCTGATCATTTTCTGCTGACAGGCAGCGGCTCACTTATCAGATCCCAGCTCTCCCTAACCCAGTCTTCATCCATCAATCCCTGTTACATTATTTAAACTGTGGTTTTAATGTAAAATAACAGCCAGCGTCTTGGCTCTGCTAAGGGAGAACTGAGTGTAATCTCTGTTGAGTATTTAAGGAAATGTTCGCGATAGATTTAGCAGAGCAATGCTCCCAGTGATGATGTGCAGGATTAGCCAGGCCATGGCAGAGCAGAGAGGTTCAGAGCAGAGGTGGAGATTTTGAGGTGGAGTTTTATATGCTCACAGTTCAAAAGGAAGTCCAGGTTTTTTTTACAACTGGACACAAGCTATCACAAATAAGCTTAATCCGTTACACACACACTCCAACATAAGAACATGTTTTTCACAACATTCTGTATGTTGGTTAGTTCTCCTAACTAGTTTTAAAACCAAAATATATCCTGAAGATTTAATTCCTCCCACACATGTTTAGAACAGCAATGGTACAGATTGATGTTGGGTGACATCAGTTGATACCCACTACTACTATTCTTATCTGTAAATCATTGTTCTTGGCAAAAGACAAAAACATGTTTAGTGTGATTTCCAATTAGATCCATACGTCTTAATGTGACCCTGTTAAAATTCACATGGTTAAGTTCTGGGTCCACTGCTTTTCATGTTTAGTTTACTATGCTGACACTATAGGTTAAAAAGCATTAGCTATTGCTCTGCGGATGACAAACAACTCTTTACTCTCAACTCTTCTTTTCCGTCCAGCTCAACAAGTTGGTGTTGTAGTATTACCCAATATCTTGCTCCCCTGGACCTGGATCTTGTTTAGAAATGATCATCAGCTTTGATCTAACTTTCCATCCCAATAAAACAGCAGCCCTTTATATAAAGAACAGATCAGGCCGATTCCTTTGTCAAACTTTTAAGATTTCCATTTTCTATAATATTAACATTTCACTTTCAATATGAGAGAATTGCTGTATTCACACTGGGCACATCAATGCACAGACCTATTCACTCTCTGCTTTTGTGCAAGATGCTCTCTAACATTCAATACAACTCACAGCTCAGCCGCTTCACTGCCAGCGCTGACACGTCGATCAGTCTGCATATGCCAAACATTGCGTTGCATGGAAGTGTCTGACATTCAGTCGCAACAATCCCGACAACACTAATCAAACAGCAGATACAAGGCTTACAAACACACACCAAAGCTATTCGCTTATCAGCAGCCGGCAGCACAGGTCTGTACTCTCTACGTTAAGTTCATACCAATAGATGGAAATTTCAATGGCACTTCAGTTCACTCCAGTAAGTTCAGCTTTATTCAGTTTGACTCCCTCCAGCTCATTGCAATTTAACACATTGAATGCAATTCTCAGCTTATATGAAATGAGTCGCGAAATGTGTTTTTGGGATTGTGGCCAGCCCAGCAGTTTGTGTTTGGTAAGCGCAATCTGATCTCAGATCTCACCTCAGAGTAGAAGTGTTTAATCCGCACTGTAGTCCCTTTAAATCATATACTGTATGGGTAAAGCTAATATGAAACAAGTGTATAAGATGTCTGACAATCTCCAATAAGTGTCCACATTTGCATTTAAATGAATGTAATTTTGTCACTTTAACTAAACGTAAAAGGAATTTAGCAGAACAACAGTTTAAACTCCTTTCTCCTTAAGTCACTGTTTCCCCAGAAATTAAACCCTAATTAGATTTTATGTGCGGAATATTCTTCCTGGAGACTGGATTTCCATTACATCTCAGCAATGGAATTAAGATACACTAAAACCACGACCCACTGACCTCACATTCATTTAGGATTGTAGCTGTCCAACCCTATCCATTGCCTTGACATCTGAGCTATCAGGAGCCCCGGCTTGGGTCATAATGAGATTTTGCTGAACCTGATCACTTAAAAATAAGCCAGAAAAAGTGACTTTATTGGAACACAAATATGGATGCTTGAATCAACTTGTGGCAGATATGATGCACTATAGCTTTAAACCTTTACTCTTGATCATTCCTGCATCAGCATCACTTTCCTGTAAGGTGAGAAATTGGAGCATTGCAGGAGCATGCAAAAATAAGAACTTCTCGCTGAGCTTTGTTGCTGCAGGAAACCGATGAGAAGCAACAGCCTCCTCGCTGTGCCGTTCAATAAGCCGTTTGTAGAACAAGGATTCCCATTTGCATTTGGAAGCAAAAAAAGAGAAGATCCTGAGATTGTGGATTACTCCCCTGGCTTTGCTCTTCAAGGGAAGAATTAAGAAGAGGAGTTTTGGGAGCTTTACAGGGCAAATATAATTTAAAAAGGATGGTGTGTGTGTTTCTGTGTGTGTGTTTACACATGGGAGCAAGCTTGCAGACCTTGTGTGTCTCTATTTGTCTCATGTTGTGTATGTTTGTTTGTGTGTGTGCAAAAAGCAACAACTAAACTAAATTAAATGAGAAAAATATGAGAAGCCTTTATTAGTTTTTATGTAATGTTTAAAAGTCAATTAACACTATTGAATTGTTTGAATATCTGTTTGCAGGTTTAGCTGAGTCTGCTACTCTTTATATCCTTCATCTACATCCATTTATCAGCATCTTTACATCCTTTATAGAGATTTTTGAAGGATTTCAGTGAACCACCCTATTTTTGGAGTATGCTAAAACAGGGTGGATTCAGGTATAATCTGTAATGGATATTATTGTATCCTGTGCCTCTACACTGCAAACATGTTCAACAAGTCAGTGGAAGTAATTTCCTGTAGAGCTGAGAGCAAAAAAGTAATTTGGTGAATGTGTTGACTCTAGCTAACCTTGTCTACTGAGAGTGTGATGATCACTGCTATTTAAAGTCCTTTCTATTCGTGAACACCTACTGGGATGGCACAGAAGTGCAATGGTTTGCATTGTTGCCTGACAGCTAAAGAGCATGTAGTCATGCGATTATAAAAATGAAGGGATTTTGGACACAGCCAATCACTTATTCAAAAAGCCCCATGGAAAGCCTGTTCTGTTAAAAAAAGTCAGCTTTGGTGCGGTTACCGGTCTAGGGACAGAATAAGTCTGGTTTATGCCCCAACTGTGTAAGGCAGAGATGTCTCAACATGTATTTATTGATATGTCTGAGCTCCTACGGTTATGCACAATGTAACAGCGCTTGGTATTAAGAGCATTGACCTCATTGTTAAGCAGATTACAAATTGAGTGTTTCTTCTATGCTCTCATGCATATTGACTGATATAGTCTGAATCTGTATATGTTGTGCACCTGGCAGCAGAGGTTGCTCAACATTTACATCATTCATTTCCCTTTAAATCTCTTTGACCTTCACTTTGCAGGATTGATAGACAAAGTCCCAACTCTGCTTTGAACATTTATTGTGTAACTGTAAAACCTCAGGTTCAAGCCCAGCTTTTTAAACATGTCAGTCCTCATCTCCCTCTTAACCTTTCTATTAAACCCACCCTCAATGTGTGCTGTGGCATACACCAAATAAATGTATCTTGGAGAAATTAGAACAATAAATGTTCCTCGTGCTGTTTAACAACATTACTGTCGGCTCTATTCTGGCCGTGTACAGCTGTGTTTTGGAACAGTGTGTTTTGTAACGACGTAAGAGATTGAAACCTAGCCTAGGGCAACATTCACAGAGAGAGAGGCTATGCATTCAAGGAAGCTAACGGCAGATTTGTCATGCTCGTGTTTGTTCTTGTCCTTGTCTTTGCAGCATTCAGTGTGTAATTCTGTTCCATTTCCCTTTAAAAAACAGAGAAATGTTCCTTCCAGTGCTTTTCCCCTGCGTCCTCTCAAAACTCTCTGCTAATACCTCCTTTGAGTTTGCCTAGACAGCATGAGGTCCAGTGGACTTCTGTAACTGAGCCATGAATTGAGGATGGGTCATATGAAAGGACAACCAATTGTTCTAATTTCATGCTTTTTCATCATGTCTCCCCCTTCTCCCATGTCCTTCCGTTCTTTTGAAGATGTAGACAAAATGTGACAATTGTCAGTGTCAATCTGCTTCATCTGAAGGCTCTATTGAGTCACAGTTACATTCAAGCAAGTCCTTGCGATATCCTTTTGGTGCAGATGGTGGTTTGTTTATTTTGAGAGGGGCTTTTAGATTGAAAAGCTCCTCATCTCTTTCTAAGTGCTCTCATTCTTGGTTGCCCTTGGCGGAGCCCACTTGATATGCGTTGCGCTGCAGATCCATAAAGGCTACCTCTTCTGCTTTTGCTCCCAAGATAAGCTTTGCTAAAGGATTGAAGCCCTTATTTACCCCTTCAAGATGAGTGGGAAAGGCATAGGAAGGATTTATCACAGTCACATACAGGTCTCATAGCCGCCATAGTATATTTGCAGTTAGCATGCTAAAGCATTACTTTGCCTTATGTATGACATTGCCAAAAGTAGCCTGAATCTCTAGATGTGTATCTTAAGATATTAGAAAAGTGATTGTCTCAGAGCTGCTATCAGTTTTCCTGTGATGGAACAATGATCATGCGAGAGCTGGGAGAAAAATGACTGTGGGAAATTTGTGATGGTTAGGAGATTAACGACCTCACCAGCTTTTCTCACTGCATGGCAAACTCAACTAATCGTATTGCACAAATACAGCCAGTTTTACAGTACACTGCTTAATTACTTTGCTTATAGCCTGAGGAAGAAATATCCATTAAACAAATATAAAGGACTAAGTTAATTCTCTTTTATTAAAGCTCCGTTTCTCCATATTGTTATATTAGTATGAAAGTGGTTTCTCACAGCAACAAACCGACAGAGAATTATCATTAGGTCTTTGAGCCTTGTAGTCTTTTTAAAGTAAAGCTTTGGGTTATACAAACAGCTTGCTGTGAAACATAATTATAGGACATTTCAGGACAGAATAAGGTAAATATTGTTGAGCTCTTGTACAATGGGTGACTCAGTGACCTGCATGATCGATTTGCGTTGATTTAAAGGTACCATTCAGCTCAACTGACAAATCCCCTTTGATGACCAGACAATGAGATAAGGGAATTAGTCACAATCTCTTAATGTCCCAATCTGAGGTAGTAAGCTCTGTTTGGCCTCTTATGGAAACCAGCTTATTGAATTCTTAATGCCAGGTTGTCATCTTGTTCCCTGAAGTGGCCAGCAGTTATGTCTTATGCCAAAAATGCCATTTGCTTACAGATCAATATGGCTTTTCCTACCTAATATGTTCAGTGAGGAAGAAGTTGTGTGAAAGTAGTTTTCTTTTTTTGTTTAGCTGAATATTTTACCCTAAACTGGCAGTTTATGTCACCAGTTTTCACTGTTTCACAGACTTTTATTTCATAACCATTATCTCAGCCTCAGTGTTTCTCAGAGGACCCAGAATGCAATCTGTCATCCGACAGTGACAGTCACACCCAACAAAGACGGCCTCTTCGTTTCTGACTCACTGAACCCATGGCAGCGGTACCAAGCGACGCTAAACGTTGCACCGTTTTTTGTGCTTTTTCTCGTCCTATTCTCCTCCAGCGGAGTGTTCGCTCATCAGAGCATGCCTGTCTGCCGCCTGCCAAAGTCATCATCTACATCACCGCGCTCCAATGGAAACACAATGACTACTTTCTATGGAAAACCAAACGCCAGGGTATAATAGGAGCAATATGTTTAGCTTCTGTCTCCATTCAAACAATGTTAGTGAAATGGCCAGAGAAGGCGGGTGTATGAGGGAGAAAGAAATTAGTAAATGAAACAGAACAAGATCGACTGATGGTGGAAATTACATGGCTGGAAATTAAGCAGCTGTTCCTCCCTGGGGTTAAGATCTGCTTTAGAATACAAACATAGAATTGAACCTTCACGATGAGTTAAATCATTACTTTAATACGTTTTCTGGCATCTTCAAAGTTGTGAAATCCTGTTGTGCTGGCAAATAAGTTTTTATATTGACACTTTCATTTGGAAAGTCTTACCCAAAACCGACATTTTTACAAAATACAAAGTACTATTCTTTACAGATTATTCAACCAGTTTTCACCTTCACATGGAGTTTGCTTGGATCCAACAGACTTTAGAAAAACTACAGCTACTTTAAGTTAAAGCAGCCTCAATCTTTACAAACAGATATTTGCATATGAATGGAGAGCAAAGGGACAAGATTTTGCTTAAGGAAGCATCCTGGTTTTTATTCAGTAGTCCCAGGCCTAGGATCAATACAAATAAACAGTCTTTTTGTGGAAAAAAAATGATGATTTAGGTTTCCATTAGTTCAAAAATAGTTATAACCGTCCTCTTCAGCTGGAATTCAATTATTGCGTCTCAAATTGCTAACTGCCATGGGGTGTAAATCACACATGTTATCACATATATGATATATTAATATATTCACCCTTTGTGGGGAGTGCAAACAACTGTGCAATTGTTTTTAATATCACACCAGATTAATTCCCATTATGGTGATTCATTACTATTTAAATTGTAAATTAAGAGAGGGATAATCAATACCTAGCCACATAACAAGAGATACATTTTTGTTTAATTTAAATAATAAAAGTAGGAAACTAATTTGTTAAATGTCCACATTCATTAAAATAATACAATTATAATATTTATTGTATTTATTTAACATTGTCTCACTTACTTATGTCTTCATGTTTGGCCTTTTTTTCTGTTTTAGAACAAGGTGTGTTGTAGTAATGTACAGTAGAAAGCGAACATGCAGTCCATGTAACATTATGTCTCAATCCATACACTTAAAACAAATTGAGGTCACAAATTAGAACAAGAAAAATGACTTTGGGAATCACCTGATACCTGATGTCAAAAACTTCTTGCGTCTTCTTTTGTATTATCCAAAAAGTGAACTTTATGTTTCAGACTCTGTAATCCTGTCACTTTTAATGGAGTTATGGTAGCCATTAGGATACCCTGTATAGATTTGCTGTCAATCATGCTGGCAGAATCTGCTCACTAAGAAGCAAAGTTGCCACCGTCCTTGTTAGCATCACTGTCGCCTTTAGCTCAAATCCTAATAACCCGGAAGCAGGCGCTGGACTGTAACTCACAATCACTCTCACATTTAATGAGAATCTCTACCAGATTACTACCACCGTGACACCAATGACCTCCTACCTCCTCCATAGCTTCAGTTGTGTTCAGCAGAAACTGCTTCCCTTATGAGCTAACCACATGGCAGGAGCCTGGCAGATGGCACAGTGGTCATTATCCTACTGGTCTTGTCTCTTATGCACCTTTTCTCTCTTAACTCCACTCTCACCTCTTGACTCCCAACACTTCCCTCAACTATCCAACTTTGAGGCCATGGAGAGCTGAGAGCTGTCTTTATAGTGAGTTCATGAGGTGAACTTGACTGTGCACTCTTTGATTTTACGGTAGCTTGCATATAGTGCGATCAAATCATAGTTTACTAGCAATAGAACTGATTTGAAGGATGCTTTCAAAACCACTTTAGACCCGCTTGAAAAAAAACAATCTTACATCAGTTTCAGACAATGAAATCATCTCACTCAATCCAAAGTTCTTGAAACACTTGTGTGCATAGTTGTTTTCTTTCTCTGTGACACATTTCAAAGATACTACATCTCTGATTCTGCAGCAGTAAAGTGTCCCTGTGCTCACTGTAGCTTAGCTGCTAATAGGAATTTAATGAGAAACAGTTCCATATTTAAGTTCAATTTAGTGCAGCCGAATCCACAATTGGTTGCAATCCTACAGTGTTTCTGCAAATATAACAACTGCACATTTTAACATTAGAGTTGACTCCATTCAGGCTTGATTCCTGTTAATTTCTTGTTAGAGCGTTTGAGTATTGGTCTGCTCCCTACGACGTTCATAGCATAGTCCTTATGATGATTACTTACTGAGCATATCTGCTTATATTGCACATAAGCCGGAAGGCCATTGTTACTTATTAAAAATGCATGGGGAGAAACTTTACTGATGCAATACTGTAAATTAAACACAGTGGGTTGGTTTGTTGCGCACAGCAGCGTTTTGCGAGAATGGATAATGGTTTCTGTCGAGCTGTGATACAACAAAAATCCCCTCTAATCCATACAAATGACTTTGAATGTAACTTTTGTATGACAAAAACAAATCACAGTGTCGGAGAAAATTGAAGGCGAATCACAGGGTAGGAATACAACTCGAGTCAACGTGCTTTGCATCAGCTGATGGTGACTGACAGTGTCATTGATTGTTAGTGATTTAAGATCGCTCACAGGGATTTCAGTGAGTCCCCTTCCTCTGATAGAAAAAGACTTGCCTTCTGGCAAAGAGGAAGGCAAGAAAGAAGACGAGACGTAGAACACAGCACACCACCATGGAAACTGTGAAGAAGGATATTAGATCATAAAAGTATAATAGTTAGACAAATTCTAGAAAAAGGCCTTGTATGACCTCTGGTTCCAGTAGCTAGTGTAGCAACAGCAATACAACAGATTCAATTCTACAGCTTAAAGTAAGAGAGCAAACTATCTTAGAAATCACTATTCAGTGCTTTAGAGAAAGAAATTATAATATGTTAGAACAACAAAATCAAACGTTCTATACTTTTTCTTTCTCACGGCTTCAGTTTATATGTGATGGTTTGCCAATCAGGATTTTGTTTTTCTACTAAAGTGGCTTTCAAAATGGCTAATTAAGGGGGAAATTAAGTTAAAGGAGCTGAGGAAAAAAGGAAATAGCTGAATTAACCAACTCTTTAGTTCTGAAGTTTTAGAGCTGTTTCAGCAGCACTGAGCAAGTTGTGAAAATAAAGAAGTTACAGAAAATAAGCACTCGTCCTTTAATAGTTAGTTCAAACATTGATTCTAATGTCAAAAGGTCTTGCATATAACACAGTGTTACTTTATGTAATCACTTGTGCTTTTATTTACATATTTTAACCTCTGCCGAGTATCCTCCCGAAGTTTCTGTGTCTTTATTGTCTCCCCTCATTCTCTTCCTTCCTGAGATTTTGTAGAGTAACAAGGTTAAAGCCTATTGACCAGATATCAGTCCTATACAACTCACATAATAATTGCCTCACTTTGAACACTCAAATCATTTTATAGCTATAGTTGGGTGTATTATTGCAACTCTTTTATCATCTTTCATTGGTAAAAATAAATTGGATTATGAGGAAATGATTACAATCCAAAATGGAAATATAGATTTTCTTTGGTGATAAACAACCTCTGGCATTGTGCTCATATAAGATTAAACTGTAAAAAAGGCCCCACAAGAGATTTTTTGTCAATTTCCAAATAACTTTTCCATCTGATTATGATAATCACCTAGTATTCAGCCTTGCTCTGTTGTTTTGTTTTGGTCTGTGTTGCTTTAATATTTGACAGCATCTGATCATTCCGATATTGTTATGAGGAGGAAAACAATAAGGCCTTTTTGATGAACTTGAGTTAATTGTTTAATCAAGAAAACATCCAAACTGCCTGATGTAAGCAGAACAGGACACACACCTAGAGAAGAAAGAATAGAGAAAAAGTAAACAAGTGAAATTGTATTAAATAACTATATTTATTCATGATGAAATCCATGAAACAATCCATATTCAACCAAAGGTGTCTGCATCTGGACTGGCTGTGCGGACAGTCTGGGCCTGTAATTGGCTGATTTCATGCACAGACCGAAGCAGGCTGGGCATGATCCACTCTGGCTGTAAGGGGCAGGTTGGGGATTTTCTGCCTTTGGTATGATTCACACAAGAACACAATACAAACAACAGCATCCATTATATATCACTGCGTGGATGACGTACAGAGACATACCTGGAGGGAGTCTCTGACAGATGAAGAGCTGAAGCTGACAGAGAGACAAATGATGGGCAAACAATATAGAGAATGGCAAGTAATGTTCCCTGTGTATTCTTTCATCCATAGAGAGAGTGATGCATTTACACAGAGGCACACAAAAAAACAGGCAAGAGTAGATAGATGGTTTATTTGTTATTCAAACCTTTCCCAGACGCAGAAATTATCTATTTGGATGAAATAACATCCGAAAGGCGGAGCATCAGAAGCATAAGGGTTCTGGATAAGTGACCTCAGATTGAACTTGTCAGGGTTGAGTGAAGCAGGCAGGACCCAAATGCAGATGTCAAAGAAAATTCCTTTATTTCAAGGCAAAAACTGATGTCAAAAAACAGGACACAGTCCAAGACAAACAATGAACCAACAATGACAGACAGAAAAACAGAACTTAAATACACACAAGACTAATCACACAAACAACACTCGGGCGGACAGCCCGGGGGCAAGGCAGAAGCCGAGAAGGGGGACTCGGGCGGACGGCCCGGAGGCAAGGCAGAGGCCGAGAAGGGGGACTCGGGCGGACGGCCCGGGGGCAAGGCAGAGGCCGAGAAGGGGGGCTCGGGCGGACGGCCCGGGGGCAAGGCAGAGTTCAAAAAGGGGTGAAGGCCACAGCGGGCGAACTCAGGGGGCCGGGCATGAGGGGGAAGGCAGCGGCTGGAAGAGTCAGGGGGCCGGGCCCGAGGGCGAAGGCCGCGGCTGGAAGAGTCAGGGGGCCGGGCGCGAGGGCGAAGGCCGCGGCTGGGGGACTCAGGGGGCCGGGCTCGAGGGCGAACAAGAAGGCGGTGACGGGACAGCTCTGGAGGATGGGCAGGAAGGCCGTGACGGGACAGCTCCGGAGGACGGGCAGGAAGGCGCTGCCGGGACAGCTCAGGAGGCCGGGCAGGACCCGGTGTCGGCCGGACAGGAACCGGAGCCGACGGGACAGGCGTAGACGGGATCCTGGACATGACATGGGCTGGTGTCAATGGGCCCCCGGATGGAGCAAGGGCTGGTGTCGACTGGACCCCCAATGGAACACGACAGAGTTGGCAGGACCCCCGGTGGAACAGGTGTCGGCGGGACCTCCAACAGGACAGGACATGGAGTTGGCAGGACCCCCGGCAGAAGAGTAGTCGGCGGGACCTCCAACGGCACAGGACATAGGGTTGGCAGGACCCCCGGCAGAAGAGTAGTCGGCGGGACCCCCAACGGGACAGGACATGGAGTTGGCAGGACCCCCAGCGGAACCTCCAACGGACCAGGACATTGGGTAGGGACTTGAGAGTGGACTCGAGAGGTGACTTGAAAGGGGACTTGAGACGGAACTCGAGAGGGAACTCGAGAGGTGACTCGAGAGGAGACTCGAGAGGGGACTGGAGAAGGAACTTGAGGGAACTCGAGAGGGGACTTGATAGGGGACTCGAGAGGAGACTTGAGAGGGAACTTGAGAGGGGACTCGAGAGGGGACTCGAGAAGGGACTTGGAAAGGGACTCGAGAGGGGACTTGAGAGGGAACTCGAGAGGGGACTTGAGAGGGAACTCGAGAAGTGACTTGAAAGGGGACTTGAAAGGGGACTCAAGAGGGAACTCGAGAGAAGACTCGAGAGGGGACTTGAGAAGGGACTTGGAAAGGGACTTGAGAAGGGACTTGGGAAGGGACTAGAGGAGGGACTAGAGAGGGACTTGAGTCGGTCGGTACGCCGACAGGACACAGGGGATTGGCGTCGACCGGAGAGCCAGTACTGGATCTGAAACTGGAGTCAGAAACATGGCAGCAGGGGCCGAAACTGGGGCCGGAACCATGGCTGCTGGGGCCGGAACAGAGGCCTGGACCATGGCTGTGTGGGCCGGTTCTGGAGCCGGAAACATGGCTGTAAGGTTTGGTTCTGAAGCAGGGACCATGGCTGCTGGGGCCGGCACTGGAGCCGGAACCATGGCTGCTGGGCCCGGTACCTGAGCCGGGACCATGGCTGCTGGGGCCAGCACTGAGGCTGGAACCATGGCTGTGTGGGCTGGTTCTGGAGCCGGGACCATGGCTGCTGGGCACGGAACCGGAACACGGAACCATGGCTGTGTGGGATGGTATTGGAGCACGGTACCATGGCTGTGTGGGCCGGCACTGGAGCACGGAACCATGGCTGCTGGGGCCTGTACTGGAGCCCAAAGCATGGCTTCTGGGGGCTGCTAGCGACTCCTTCTCTTAGGAGCCTTTTGGAGGCTCCGTGGACCTCCAAAAGCCAGACGAGTACCCGCGAACGGCTCCTGGACAGGAGCAGGAAATGGGGAAGAAGCAGGGGTTGACTCCAGACGGAACACACCGAGACGTATGGTGTCAGGTTGGGAATTGGGAGGCAGGGAGCTAGCATGCCTGGGGCTAGCAGGCCGGCAAGCACATGTCGAGAGGAAGTCCAATATCCAGTCAGGTAAGTACTTCACTAAACATGGCTCCACTGTTGCCACCTGGTGAGCCTCTGCCAGAGCAGCCTCTTTCTGCTGAACACTGGACACTCTCCTCCACCTGCGATAGCAGCAAGCCAATGAGTAGGTAAACCGACGTAACTCCACCTCAAATGGATCATCAGCTGGGTCCATTCCTGGTTGGTTCATTCTGTCAGGGTTGAGTGAAGCAGGCAGGACCCAAATGCAGATGTCAAAGAAAAATCCTTTATTTCAAGGCAAAAACTGATGTCAAAAAACAGAACACTACCCCGTGACACAGTCCAAGACAAACAATGAACCAACAATGATAGACAGAAAAACAGAACTTAAATACACACAAGACTAATCACACAAACAAGACACAGGTGAGGAGGGAGGAGAAAACACAGGGGCACCAGGTGAACACAATCGGGTAATCAGGTAGGAGGGAAAACAGACAGAAAGCAACAGGCAAGACAGGGGGTGAACACTTTTCAAAATAAAACAGGAAACCAAAGACAGAAAAAGACAAGACAAAACACAACACAGACAGATCCCGACAGAACTACACTCAAAGATGCAGGAGTTGGGGGAAAACTGCAGCTGCAAACCTGACTTTAATGGGGAGAAGTCTGTTAGTAGACCAGCCTGTATAACATTGTGTTAACAAACGTCATGTACATTTTTATTTATTTTGTTCCTGATTATTTGGCAACTATATGTTTGGAGACTCAAAAGAGGCACATTTCTAGTAAAATAAGGAGGAGTATTCTTATCATTTTCCAGTTCCCATTAGCTCCTGCAACATCAGTTGCTTATATTCCTGGGGTCAACACAAAGCTTAACTTTGATGAGTTTTCTAGCATCTTCAGGTAGATTCCGGAAAAACAAGTCAAAAAAGTAAAGTTGTGAAATCCTTTTGTGCTGGAAAGTACGTTTGTTAAAGTAACACTTTCATTTAGAAAGGCTTACCCAAAACCATCACATAGACATTTAGTGTTGACTCAATGCCAAAGTATTGTTCAACCAGTTTTCACATACACATGGAGTTTGCTTAGATTTAACCGACTTGAGAAAAATTACGGATACTTTAAAGGTCACCTAATATGAAAAATCAAATTGTTCATGTCTTTTATACATACATTTGTGTCCCCTCTGTGTAAAGATATTCTGAAAGTTTCAGGAAAAACTATTGTCTCTTTTTGTCCTTCTCCATTTATATAAAAACCTGTCTGAAAATGAGCTGATCAGATTGTGGCCACTTTATGATGTCATAACGATGTTGTGTCTTGTGTAACCATTAGCCAATAACCAACCAAGGTAACACCTGCCCACCTTATCACCTGAATCTCCTCCTAGAGCACCATTGTGTTTTTTTTAACCAAATATCTCTCAAAGGGGCATTGGGAGTGGCTCCTTATTTTCATCTGAAGTAAAAGACACAGAATCAGCACTTTTGAAACAGGACTGAAACAGAGGTTTATGGGATGCTACAATGCATGATCTGTTTGGTATTTCGAGCAAAACACCTCAGAGACATGTTTTGTATATATCTGAGACCTATAATATATTGATGAAAAAGTGTATAATAGGGGACCTTTAAGTTAAAGCAGCCTTAATCTTTATAAACATGCATTTGCATATGAATGGATATTTTAAACCATTACATACACTGACAACATCCAGTAATAACAGCATACATACAAACATTGCCTGACTCCTGTTAGTTCAGCCCAAAATCTCAAAGCAATCATAATGTTGGTTAACCATGAACGACTGAAGTGTATCTATGTGATCCCCATGCTTTTAAAGGAGCAGAAAATACTTAATCATGCGTCGCTATATTGTGCAAGCTAAAGTTTTATGATTTTTTTAATACATATTTTTGTAGCCCACAATCACACAACCATACACTTTTACAACAATATTAAATAATAATAATAATAATAATAATAATAATAATATATATGTTTGTCTGGTCCAGACTGCCTGTTAGCCGTGCAGAATATTATTTTATTTTAAGGATGAACAATTGCACAACTGTGCGTACTACAATTCAACCTGAAATTAGTCAGTGTTTTTTTTAGAATTAGATTCCAACTCCACCCACTGACATTTAACTCAAACAATGAGTCTTTTTAGAGCATCTTTTTATCTGCCTCCACATCAGCTTTGCTCTGCTGCCATGTCTTCACTATCTCATCCATCTTCTGTTAAACTCTTTGAAATCTGTCTGTGTATGTGATCTTCTGCCTCGCTTCCCCTGAATATTGCCCTCACTATATCTTCATTATGAGACCGAGCCTCCCCGTGTTCCTCCTTTATTTACTACAGGCCTATTAGGGATTTCCCCTTTATTTATTGATTAATACATCATCAAGTGGAGCTCCAGCCGCATCCCTGGGAACAACGGAGAATTTCCCCTGGTGTCTGCAGCCTTCATCCCGACTGCCCACTTAAGATTCAGACTCGCCTTGCCTCCTAGACAATGAGTGTTATTATTCTTTTATTTATTGATATCTTTGTTCTAGCCACCAATGCTAGTGAGAAAGTGGCAGCATCTTCATCGTGGCTTATGTAGGAGTAAAAGAGAACAAACAGAAACTCACAATTGTTGAAATAACCAGGCTTCAAAAGGGTTTTTTGGGCGTGGACAGGATGTAGCTTAACCTGTTTTATTGGCAAATAAAAGGATTTGAACCTCTTTTAGCAATAAAGCACTTGCTTTTTTCTTATCAGAGGCAGGCGCTGTGAAACTGCTGGATGTTATATCAAAGCGTGAAGTACTCCCCTAACCTACAAAATCAGCCTCACCACAAACAAGCAGGCAGAGAGAAAGGGATCAGTGTGGGAGGGAGGAAGAGAGGAGGCAAGAGGGGAGAGGAGAGGAAAGAAAGTGGAGCTTTGTAGGAGAAGCTTTGTAAGGCTTTTTCCTCCCTCGCTGTCAGGCCACAGAACATTAAAGTGGAGGAGAGGAATTTGCATTCTTTAAATCGCTTCTTTCTCTCTTTCCCCCGCTCACATGCTGCCCGCCGTGCACGTGCACTCACACATGCATGCTCTTACATAATTTACTGAACTTTCCTGCCGAGATGTTTCCATTCCCCACATGTTGCTAAAGCAAACAGTTACAGAAATGTATGTAAGTTAACATGATAAATACTCAACTTTACAGTGTTTGAGGGTCAACTAAAAAACAAGAAACACCTTTTTGACAGCCCATGAAGTTGAATATGCACCTCTCTTAAATATCCAACACTGAAGACTTGAGTTGGAATTAAATCCAAGAAATGCAACTTTGAGACTTCAATAACTTGAGACTTCAATAATGGGCTTCACATGAAACTTGAAAGCAAGCTAAGAAGGGATATACTTCCCACAGTCTGCAGTGAGTCAGTGGAAATGTAGGGTACAATAACCTGAAGGTACATCATATTCAGTGGGAGAACACAAGTGTACTTGGCTGGAAGCAACTAAAAGAAAACATTCTCATACATTGGAGCAACAAAACACAGCTGGTTGTTTTTCAGTGCCTTCCAAAGCTGTATACACACACACACACACACACACACACACACACACACACACACACACACACACACACACACACAAACACACACACACACACACACACACACACACACACACACACACACACACACACACACACACACACAACACACACACACACACCACACACACACACACACACACACACACACACACACACACACACACACACACACACACACACACACACACACACACACACACACACACACACACACACCTCACACAACATCCTCAAAATGTCAAACATCTTTGCAAAAGGACAAAACATCTGAGCGATTTCCTCAACTAATTACACAGTAATCAATCAATATTTTTAAATCAAATACAAATATATTATTCAATTATAAATATGACATAAACAGCAAAATGTCCTGTTACACTCAAAATGATATTGGCTTATGATACAAAATACAACTCAATAAATTATTATTATGCAAAAAAGGAATCAACAAACATTCCTTTTTGTTTTTCATTTACTGTAGATGTGGAATGGCAGAAACGCAACTCAAGCCACACAACAAGAACACTTACATACACCAAAAACCAAATCCTCCCCATTCCTCCCAGCCATCAGATATATAAGAAAAAAGAACAGGATTAAATCAAATGTAAACGTACTGTATATAAATATATAGCAAACTTGAATATGTAATTAACTTTGATAGATCGAATGTGCATTTAGAGAAACACTTGTTTACTCTGAATATTAGGATTTTCACATTATTCCACACAGCTATGAACAGTGGCAGCTGTTACACACATAATGTCCAGTAGACTTTGTTTACAACTTATTGTGATATACTGTATGTCACAAAATCCACACAGAAAAAATAACCCAAAATCCACACACCCCTTTTACCCAACACACAGCAGTGGCAGGGCTCAAAGTGTTCGAGAAGGAGGGGTCGTCATGACAACAAAACACTCTCAGACAAGTCCCGCCTCTCTAAACTTCAAACCAGAAGCCCACATGTGTCTCTGCTTCTAAATCTGGCAGGAAGGCAGGGCTGCAACTCAGAGACCCAGAGGGCTGGAGCAACAAGACAGAGCCTTCAGGGAAAAAAAGAAGCAAAGAGCCGGGTCAAAGGAGTCCACCACGCGTCCAGGAAACAGCTCACAGCTCAGGGACGGGGCCAGAAGGGGCGGGGAGGAGTGTGTTATTGGAAAAGCTGACAAGAGAGCAAGGCAGCGGGGAGGGGAAAGAAAGAGAGAGGTGACTAACTTTGACTTTGGTCAGTGAAGGCCTCATGCAGCTTCTTAACAGCAACTAAATCCCAGTTGTATCTGCCTGACACACCTCGACCCTGAGCAGGAGTCACCGGGAGCCCAGTGTGAGGAAGTAAAGAGAGGAATAAAGAAGGAACCATAAGGGCAAGTAAATATGGTAAGTTTGGTTTCACTGCCTTGTTTGGACTGCTCATTAAGTGTGGCTGTGGTGGGCGGGGAAGTGGGCTGAGCTCTGAGTGCTGCTACTTATTCCAACAGTGGACCAAATTTGCTTTAGGTTCTTAGCTTGCAGTTTGCTTGTTTCTTTTGGCAGAAATGTGTTTTAATTGTTTCTGCTTGGTGCTCATTGGGAAACAAGGACAACATTGAATACTTAACAAAAGCAGAGCCACTGAGAGTGAAGCATTTCAATTAAAATACTTGTTTTGAGCTGAGAAGTTGCAAAGAAACAAAGCTCAGGAACTTTTTTGTTTTCCTTTTAAATTGTAAGAAAATAGTTGACCAAGACTGCTTGCTTTAAATCTCCCCCTTTTCCTTCAATCTGTGTGTATACACAGAGGAAGGAGAATTGTGGGTGGACTGTCCGCCCAACTACCCCATATCAGTCCCGGCAACACATTTGGTTTCAATTACTTTGTTCCTCTGGGGAACACGCTGCTATAAATAAGTAACAAGAAGCTGCATGTGGACAGACTGCAGCCTACTGTCAGGGTTCGACTGTCGGGGAGGAGGGGCGCCTCAACACTGACTCTGAGTCAGCTCTGGGTGGGAGGGATGAGTGGCGCGCTCAGTTGTGGAGATGATATGTGTGTGTGTGTTTTGGAGGAAAAGGTTTTGGCTCAAGTCTGTGTGTAACTCAGTTGGTATAAATAACTATGTATTTGTTTTGAGTCTATTGAGACAAATTAAATTAAATCTCAGTATGTATCTTTTAAAAAAATCAAGGTTTGACATCCAACCCTTGTGTCAATTCCTTGATGAAAATGTCTATCTTTGTTCGAAAATGTTACGTCTTTAAGTTCTTGGTAATGTTGATAGTTACAACTTTTTTCTCCAACCGTGGACAATGACCCAATCTTTTGGATTTACATCTCAATTATCTTATTTCCTGTAGATTATGCATCCTTTTGACCAATATGAGCCAAACATTTATATTTCTGCATATTTCGGCTTCTATACTGCTTCCGTTTAATTCACCTTGAAAACCTGCTGAACTTCTTTGTTATAGCTTTCATAAAAGTGAAATTACTTTTTTGTAATTGCACTTTATTATACCTATACAGAGCTGTGCTTTTTCCAGAAGACTTTTCAAACCCAAATGTGCTTCCACAGGTTTTGCAAAGGTCTCTTTATCCCCATGTTTTGATGATATTTCATGGAGACCTTCGCAAGCGTGACAAGACAGAAGAGGGCTAAGCTTGGTTATATTTACTGATATGCAACATATTTGCCCTTTTTGGTGAGGACAGTCAGGCACATGGATGTTTCAAATCAAATATTCAAACTGTGACCTAACCAGAAGGGACCAAACGCTCTGTTCAGACTTAGCTGATTATTTATTGTATCCTGGCTCTGAGTGATGCAGAACAGTTGCTAAGCAATTGTCGCATGGATTTCTGTCAGTTGAACTTTGATAATACAAAACAAATTATTCCATTGCGCTTAAATAATAGCAAAGTAATATACTGTTATTTAATAACAATGCATTTCCATGACATCTGTCCTTGAAGGGGGTATTTTTCCAGTTAAGTGTTTGACTATTTCAATGGTTCCCAAAGAGTTTGGATGAATCAGATTTATTATATGTTACAAAAGAATACAAAGAAGCAGGATAAAACATGCCATACGGCCAATTAATTTCTTACTTGCTTCTCTTTCATGAGAAACAATGACGACAAGATGCCAAGGAAAGATGAAGGATATTAGCAACAATGGCTGTGTCTTACCGACTGCCAGCAGCCGTTTCGTGTCTTTACACTTGTTGTGACATTGATTATACATTCGCTGAAGTAGCCTCTGCCACCAGAAAACTCTAGAGTCCATTCCATCCCACTGTGACTCAGGCATGTAACACAGCCCACCTGCTTCAGGACACAGCAGCTGTCACTCCACACACAGTTATATTGGGAATAGAGTCAGAGCTCCAAATATCTGCTGACCTTCCAGCCCCCAGCCCCGACTCTCTGTCTCTGTCTCTTTATAGGCTTTTTACTGTCTGTCTGCATGTAGCTTCCAACTGTCTAATGTTACCTCTAACTGAAGCCAGTCCTACACTCACTCAGATATAGTAACATATTAACAAGCAGTCATTTTGCAATCTGTTGAAACACACGGACATGAATCCATTCCATTTTGTTTCCCTCCATTAGTTAAACCCTAAGCATAAAGACTAGAATAGTTAATTAATGTAAATAGTAGCTATAGGTTCATTGTTCCAATTTCACCAAAACAATCCTCAATACTTTAAAAGGTTCTATATATGGCATTCAGAGTATTCATTTCATAACAAAACAAATATTTTCCATGTAGATATACAGTGGTGTAATTGCGTCCTGAGCAGAGAATAACTGCCTCCCCTCTTTAGGTTGTTGTAATTCGATCTTTGTTTATGTGGCCGGCCCAGGCATGTGCTTCTTGGTGCTTAAGGTCCTGTGTGTCCCACTGGCTAGCTAATGGCCTCCACTCACAGCCATGCTAAAATCCTCCCTCAGTTTAAAACCGTTACCTCTGTCACCATAGTTGCAGTTGTTTTCAGTCTTCGCACCGTTAGCACCTTTTGCTGCGAGCCGAAAGCGCAGCCTGTTTTTCCATTATGAGGTGGAATTGTTCAATGTTTTAAATTGTTTTTTCTTCGGCTGATAAACTTTAATGTATTGAAGGCAGCAGGACACATATATGATGAAGGTGTGGAAGACACATGTCTGTTTACTGTATAATAACTCAACGTGTGATTCAAATGTGGCCATTATTTTTTGAATACTTTTGAATACACCCTGACATAATTAGCTCTAAATATACTATCAAAGCTACTTAAAAAAAATATATATATATATATATATATATATATATATTGCTGCTGTGATGAAGAACATTAAATACTTTCCTGCAAGTATTTCTTTCAAGATTGTTTCATGTCAGGACGTCTGTGACTGTGTAACCGTGGCAGCTATCCAACCGAGGAAGCTACACTGGAGATACCAGTATGACCAAAGTCATCTCAGCCACCACTGAGAGCATTTTGCTGTTTGCTGAGTGTCTGCGAGGTTTATACTTTCCTGCTTATCTATGCAGTAGCAGTTTAACACATTAGAGCCATGCTTCAAGAAATCTGCCTTTTTCTCTTCAGATAAACATTTAGCATCTAACTTGCTGTTCTGCTCCACTCGACAGGATGGAGAAAGAAAACAGCCAGGCTTCGACTATTAGAGTCCCTCAAATATTTTCCTAAATCATTATCGCTGCTATAAAAATGTTTTGCTTTAGCGACTTGTTAAATGCTATGAAAGCAGGGAACCTTTGAGAAAGTAATAGTCTGGCCAAGAAGGAGCGAGAGAAAAGAGCACAGAAATAACAACACTACCAAAATGTTGCTAACAAACACATCTGAATTTTTTTTTTTTAAAGCTTCAGCTACATTTATGGTAAAACGTGCCATTTGTTCCACCTACTGTAGTGTCGATATAAGAGACAGAAGGCACAGTTAAAGCATGGATATGCCAGCCCTTTGAGCAAATGTTATATATTTGTTATTTTTCTAAGAGGTTTCTCTTTTGAATTCCAGAAAATGTGCAGAAGCCCTCTGAGATACAAGTATTTTCCTGCTGGATAGAGGCTTAGATGTTTATTGATCTTTCCACCAATTTGTTTTAGCACAGTCCAGCATGAAGCATGAAGAAGAAGTATATTATTATTACATGTATGGAAACAATTTGTACACTGTATGCTTCTGGTCTTTTGGAGCTGCTTCAAAAGACCAAGATTAGCCTCCTTTTTTTATTTCAGTTAATATCGTGTTCCAGTTATTATGGTAATGAAACCTCTGTTAAATGTAACACACATGTTAAATGTTTCACTGCAGGCTATTGTAATTATCCCTGAAAGTTAAGGTTAGACAGTAGGGGTGTAACAGTTCACAGAATTCACGGTTCGGTATGTACCTCGGTTTGGGGGTCACGGTTCGGTACGGGTTCGGTACAACAAGAAAAAGCAAAAAAAAGTCCCAAATGCATAATTCCAGGTTTGTTTTTTATTTATTTTGAACAGTAGTGGAAGTTTCAGTTTAAAAATAAGGAACTCTAATTTTTGAATAATTAACTGTATTACACGGTTAAAAACAAACCACAAACAGTACCACACACACTCAGATGGCCATATTATCTATAATGGCTGATGTCAAACAAAAAGGTTCAATAAGCTGTAAAACTAAAAAGAATGTCTTGAAAATATTACAAAATAAATAATAAGATAGTGTTTCAATCACAATCAATAAAAGCCGGGGTCCTCTACTATTGCATAAGGGCGCAGCATAGCCGTTGAAAAACATATGCCAAAAGCTTCCGTTATTTATTTTGGTCTCTCGGCTTTCATGTCTATTGGCTTCTTAAAAACAGCGGGGATAAGCTTTTGAACTGCTGTTGTCTTTTGCCGGGCTCCGGTGAGTGGCAAATCTGGGTGATGCCTTCTGATATGATTTAGCATGTTTGGCGTGTGTTACCATTAGCATACCGCACCGCTGTCGAACAACACCGGCACACCGTCCTCGTTCGATCCACCACTCGCACTCCATCGTTGTTGTAGTCCACAGGGAACCCGAAATGTTCCCACACAGCTGATTTAAAAGAAGCAGGTGGGTCTTCTAGCTCCTGTGTGTTATCTGCACTCGCAATACTAACTTTTCTTCTTCTTGTATTTTGTTCGTTTTGTTGTGTTTTCTTCTTCTTCTTCATTTGTTGTTTAAGGGCGGCTGGCAAACAGCTTTTAGGCGCAATACCGCCCCCTGGATTATATATAGTGTAGTGGATACTGCCCTGAGTGACAGACTTTTTTCCCACTAAAAAGGCGTATTCGTCGTGTGACTGGCACCGAACCGTGACGTCCGAACCGTGACGTCCGAACCATGACGGTACGGGACGAATACGGATACCGTTACACCCTATTAGACAGCATTGTTAAAATAATTAATTTGCTTCGGCTTTAAGTCTTGCAGGCACAAGATGTTTGTGGATAAAAAAATCTCTTACAAACATTTAGCCAAATCATTCCACACCTACAGTATCAGCAGAGGTATGTTCAATACAGCACCTCTGACCATGAAACCAACCAACGAATCTCTGATCCAGGAAAAGCTTTTAAGCAGTATTCCTACCCATAAACAGCACTGTATTTAACAGCTGGCAACGTGCCTTAAGGACTCATACTTCAGCTTTCTCCAACCATAAAACCACCCTAGTCTGGAAAATTGGGAATAATGACTCACCAGAGCTTTTCAGTTGTGTGCTTATGACAATTTAGTTTGTTGACATGGGACCAACTCACTGAATGGCAGTGTTGGGGTGGCAGAGACCAACCGTGTCAAAATGTCCTGAGGTGTTGAGTTGCATTGTTTCTGAATGCAAAATGGTTGCTAATCCATTATCCATAACAGCTTTATAAAATATTATTATACTGTATATTGGATATTGTACAATTGACAATTGGTAAAATTAGTTGAGTCTTTATGATACTGTTAGTTTGAAGCTACTGTGCGTACATAACTTGTTCTTGCCTTTGAAGACACAAGAGTGGTGTCAATCTTCTCAACTTACTCATGAAAGAGAGGACTATTACGCTAAAACTCTAAGACTACAATTCCTTATTTCCTAAGTCTTAAGAACATGTTAAATCCATTTCACAACCCATAAAACATTTTCAGAGCCCTTGACTTTAGCCCCATTACCCACAATTCTGGAAGCTTATATTACATTTGATGCAAATCTGCTCTGCAACACGACTGAGCCACCTGTATTACAAATCTCTCTCTTTTTTTTTTATGGATCAGGGTTCTCAACTTAGAAATGTGTCTCTTTTTTGTAGTGCTGAAAGGAAATATGAGAGACATAGAAGTGAGAATAGGGAATACAAAAGGGGAGAAAAGTGAAGCAGAAGAGAACAGGGCGATTTGCTGAGTGAGTGATACATTTTGGATTAGACTTTGAAGCCCTATTCGAGTTGCGCCGAGCGAACCTCCTCGCACATCCACTTGTCATTGGGCAGGGCTGCAAAGTAATTTCCATGTAAATTTCGACCCGTCCCTCTTTGTTCTTGGTTATTTGACTGCAAGGTAAATAGTACCTGAACCCTCGAGAGCAGAGTGATTTTAATAAGAACCACAGTCACAGAGATCCTGCAGTGATATTGCTTGTATACCTTTGTGTTTGCTTGATTCTCTTGTTTTTTCCTCACTGTTTAATGTGTGCCGTCTGTAAAACCAATTGGAGACCTGGGGGTCCGTCCATTTCAGTCTTCTTAGGATTTATTTTCTTTTAAAGTGGGACCTAGCCATTAGGGAGGTCAATTAGGAGGGAAGGTTCTTACTGTATACACGGTGATGGATTGGCAGAGCCTGCCTTCTTTCCGCATCATTACAGACTCCTTAGACCTCGGACAGACTTCACTGGTCAATCATTGTTTCTGGTCTTAAATGTACAGCGTGCCTCAAAACAAATAATAAAACCCAAAGAAGTAGATACAAAAAGTTGGAAACTGAAAGTTGTTGTTGTTTTTACCAGTTTTTTATATTTGTTGAAACGTCAACAATCATTCAGCTGTTGAGTGTTTGACGATCTTGAGGTGCTGCATCTGCTTTATTTCAAGAGAAACCGTTTTTTATTATGATGCTGATTGTGCACAGTGTGAGTTCAGTGATTGCTGCACAGTGGAACCGCACATTTGAAACTTTACAATTGAGTATTTAACAAAACAGAACTCCCATCAACGTATCCCCTCATAGACATTGATTGCTACAATAATTTGAAAATGAAATATCTGCAAATAACTTTTTTCACTTTCTTGACAAAATTGTTGTTCAAAAGAGAAAATAGATACACGTAGTGAAAATATCTGATTGGTTGCTGAATATGTGTTTAATGGAAAACAAGTTATGCTGCAGCTGCTAATCTGCTAAAGTGTTGCTTAGAGTGTGATAAAGATACATAGACTCCAACTTACAATTTAACATTAAAAAAATACAAATAATCTGATATGGTGAATGTATTTAAGTTTAAATTGACAGTATTTAAAAAGTAGAATGCAGGCCGAATTTCTTCTGCCTTTATTAGTTTGGTGCATTTGTCTGTGAGAAAGAGAGAGTGTGGCAAGGCTGGGCCAAGGAAATCAATGTGGGATGTATTATATGCCCATTTTAAATAGTGAAAAATAGGAACATCAATACTGTATGTGTTGGTCAAAGTGGATAGCTGCCACAAACAAATGAATGGAACACTGATTTTGTTATCAGAGAGCCCAGCATGTACAATTCAATTAAGGTGTTCAGAGAAACATTTTACTTTGATATATAGAGAAAACGTTATCTTAATCACTTTAAAAGCTGTTATTACATAAGTAGCTCATTTCTTGGCTCATGTTGTTATTTGTTGGAGCACTTCTTTAGAAAACTGTTGAGATACAACTGGCGACAAAGTCTAATGACAGAACACTTGTGCAATCAATTAGAGGCATTTTGACTATGATTTGATGTTTACACAACTTTGAAGCTGATTACAGCAACAGTTCAGCATAATGAGCAATTTCGAACGACATGTTTTTTGGCAAGGTGTTTGTCATAGCCCGGCAGTACATTATATTGGTGTATTATGCTTTTACATTTAGTTGGTGCTTATGAATCCACTGATTTGTTAGTCCTTGCCAATTTTATATGGATAGGTTTTGATTTTCTAATCTTAAATAATACTCATGCCAAATGTTCTTTATGTTAGGTTGCAAATTGTCCATCCTGTTCTTTGTGGCCATGTAGACATACTGTATCTCTTTCTATTCTGATGAATATTTAATACAATCCACATTCCTTGTTCCATCTATTTACATTCTTAAATTATGCTGAAGCTGATGTCCTTCTAGCCACCAATACTATGCCCGGACCAAAATATCAATATATATATATATATATATATATGATAGACTGTATGTTGTAGAATTACCGGTCTTGGACATAATTCTAAGGTATATCCGGCTGTTTTTTCAACAGTGAAAGTGAAGTGTTGGTTTAAATGCATAGTGTACATTGTAAGTGCAGGACTGGTGGTTGACTTCCTGCATGTGTTTAGGTTTAAGCAATCATTTTTGTGCCATTAATAGAAGGATCCTGGTTTTGGTTGGATACTAAAAAAATGTAACACCCTTTTTCGTAATTCAAGTCACTGCTGGTGCTTCAACCCTTTAACCCAGATGAAGTTGTTTCCAGCTTCAAGGTTATTTTCTCTTTGTGCCTCTACGTTTCTCTGAACACACAGATATCTCTTTTTCTCATCTACCTCAATCTCAGTATCTTATTCTTTGTCTCTTTCTTTCTGTCTCTTGATGTTTCCTCACATGTACACTCGCTGTCTCCTCCCTCTGTTCCTCCCTCATTCTTCTAATTATTTGCCTCTGTTTCTGTCCCTCTGTCTCTTCCACTTTTGACGCTCATTTCTCAGTTTTTTTCTTTCTCTGTTTACTTATCTGCCTTTCAACCCTTTAACCCAGATTAAGTTGTTTCCAGCTTCAAGGTTATTCTCTCTTTGTGCCTCTACGTTACTCTGGAACACACAGATATCTCTTTTTCTCATCTACCTCAATCTCAGTATCTTATTCTTTGTCTCTTTCATTCTGTCTCTTGATGTTTCCTCACATGTACACTCGCTTTCTCCTCCCTCTGTTCCTCCCTCATTCTTCTAGTTCCTTGTCTCTGTTTCTGTCCCTCTGTCTCTTCCACTTTTGTCTCTCATTTCTCAGTTTTTTTCTTTCTCTGTTTACTTATCTGCCCTCTTCCTTTTTTAACTCTGTTACGACTCTCAGAGAGTACAACATGACCTATTGGCACTTACCGTGAAAACAATGGTTGTTCTTAATAGTTCCAGACTCCCAAACAACTCAGTGCTGGGCTGAGTATGGATCAGAGTAAAATGGACAACTGCAGCACAACATACAAAATGACGATGCTGTGGATGAGCGCAGTGTGCGGTAAATACCACAGACGTTTACAGGAAACCGAGTTTGACGTGCAGAGAAGTCAAAACCGCCATTACTCAGCCTGTGACGGCCAATACATTTAATACAAAGGGCTTTACTCCAAATTCAATTCTCCTGTTATAACAAGAATCCTGATACGCTAAAAAGGAAAAAAGGACATCATGTATGTTGACGTATTTGGTGCTCGAAAAAAACATGTCACCTAGTATCATGTGTTGCATCTTATCACCATTAGGTAGAAGAGAGCAACTTTGTAATGTAATAGTCCGTCAGCAGGACATCATTTGACAGTGCCTCGGGAAGCAATTACAGCTTTTTTCAACTAAGTTAGCTTTTTCTTACCACAGCACCCGTTTTTTTTACCACAGCACCCGTTGGATACATAATTGCTCAAACTTTGAAAACACAAATATCGGTGGTGGACGGTGTAATGCTCATTAAATTCTTTAATTTGAAGCATTTTTTTTTTAACACTTATTTATCTGGCAAAAGTCATGCTACCTGGAAAACGACTATGCCAACAGAGCTGAACAACCAGGCGTTGTTTCTAAGAGTTTGTTTTTGTAGACTAATTTCCTGTTCCTGCCTTGGTGCAACATTGACCCTACAGTCCATGCCTTATTCTGCAAACACAGTGTAGTGTTTTCTGTTTTGCAGGCAATTTATTACCAACACTTTTGGTGGTTAAGATAATCTGGCTGAATTCATGTGATATTTTGACAGTTCATATCATTTTTTCCTTTTTAAGCTTAAAGGGGTTGTCACCGCTAAGGTCGGGTTATGCTGAAATGCATAACTGAATAATTAATTTAAATGTTTTTAAACTCAATGACATGAAGTGCAGTCACGTACAACCAACATTTCCCTTTAAAAAAAGCTACCTCATGAAAAGTACCTGAGCCAAATGTGGATTTGGGAGACTGAAAGCCAATATAGGAAGTCTAACAGGTAACGGGTGTTGAGATTGACAGAAAAGCCTCTCCTACACAACTTTTCAAAGTACAGTTCCACTCCAGAGCTTCAAAGTCAGACAAATCCTTGCATAAGCAATCCAATGTCAAAAGTGCCAAAACCTTTGACCTGGTTTCATCTAACAGTTAAAAATAAACTGAAACTTCAGGCGGCAGCCACCCAGGGAGGTAAACACTTCAGACAACTCCAGTATCGCAAAAATGTTTGCACATATCTTTAGATCACGATTGACCTAACTCAATCGTCCAGTCCTTTAAAATCAATGACTCAACTTTTCCGAAAGCTATTTCTGTTATCTTTCTTTCAATGTTCTTCATTTTAACTTTCATACTTGAGCTTTTATTTGTTTGTCCCTTTTTGCAGCCTTTTTCTCCAAAGTGCTTTAATCCCTTTTTTTATTATTAATAAAAATCTGCCTATTTTTGTATTTGTGCAGCACTGCGGAGTCAGCCAGTTCTTTATTTGTGCCCACTGAAAATCAAAGGACTTGTGTCACTCTTTGGATAAAAGTGCTTTTCAAAAAGAGCTCCTTTAAAACATATATGAAATGAAGCAGTCACAGGGAAGGTTGATATTGGCCAATTTGACTCTTTCTTTTTAACATGTATTGAGGACTTCCATCCTGTAATTGAACATGTCTTACTTTGCTGCCAGGCTGACTAATAGCAGGTTACGAAAAAAAAAAGCTGTTTTTGTTTCCATGGTGTACAATGCAACTGCATGGAGAGTGTCATGTAGCCTTTTCTTTTCTTTGCTCTACATGAGGCTGTTTCATTAGATGTATTATGATGTTATATATATATATATATATATATATATATATATATATATATATATCATAATCCTTGTAGAGGAAATTAAAGTGTGTCAAAAGGAAGTCAGTTATTTTTTGTGTTTGCATAATGTATGATGAAAGTTACCAAAAAGAGCAAGGGTGCTATTCACTGCCTCAGTTAAAAATTAATGGCTTCTCATTAAAAGTGAACATATCATTATATATATCAAATAAATATATAAACATGATCTTGGAGGATATCATATCTAAGTTTGATTATGCTGTCTTGGCTAGGAATGTGTTTATGATATTATTAAGCCAACATGTCTATCTATCTGAAAATGTTTGCTAGGTTTAGAGTTCTGCAAAGAGACACAGAGAGGATTAACATCTGTGCTGACATTGTTAACATATGCTTCTGTTGACTCATGTTATAGCCTTTATTCTTTATAAAAACATCTGACTTACATGGCAGCATAATTATGTACCCAGAAATCCAGCAAGCTTGAACAAAAGCACTTTGCTTCAATTGTATTCTGCCTCAATCTGCTACTGTCAATTTGATTAACCATATAATGCACCATAATCATTAAGGGTTTTAAACTTCACTCTGTTACAGGACCCTAAGGCCCTTTTACTATGTAAATGTATTGACAAATGTAGAATTCATCAAATTACCAAACAAATTGACGAACAGTAAAACCTTTGAGCCACTGTAATGCAGTTGATATAAATGTCCATCTCTGAATCAGAGGGTCAGTGGTTCTATCCCCATCACCTGTTGTCAATATGTCAAAGTGTCCTTGGGCAAGATACTTAACCCCAAAAAGCTCCCGTTGTCATTTCTAAGTAATTGAAGTGTATGTGAGTTGTTTTGGATAAAAGCTAAAGGATACAAATGACATAAGAGTCAAATAGAAGATCAGTCCTAACTAGACGTACATCTGAAATGAGAATTGATCATATTTTTAATAGATGCAGCCTTAATACTTTGAATTTGATTGCTAGAATTGGATGGAAAAAATGTCCAAAAATGAAGAAAATACTCTTCAACTTAATTTGCAAACAAGTTATTATGAATATGGAATCTTAAAGCCGGAGAGATTGTTTTCTGTTGTTGGAGACCCCTGCTGAGCTCAAAAGAAATGTAGAGGCCCACAGCAAACCCTGCAGACGTTCTTCCGTAGATCTGTACCCTGGAAGCAGCTTTTGGCTGTCGGATTAATATTTATTTACTGTGGGTTTGGAAATGGAAGTAGTCTGCCATCTGGTTGAGCAACAGAAAGTCCAAGAGCTTCCTCTGAACAATCCCCCACAGACTGGTCCAATAGGCAGGGAGATCCTGCTATCGGAAAGGCAGCTAAGCCAGTAGAAGTTGTATGATATTCTCTGGATCAGCATCAATCCCCTTGTAATAACAAGAACATACTATACATGGACTGAGACTGAAGCACTGAACCAACCAAATTGTTTTTGTTTGTTTTGTACCAACAGTACTTTAATCTATCTCCTGCGGCTGCATTTGACTTTTAGTCATTTAACTGTAACATACTGGAGTTAAAACAACAACGTCTAATGGGTCCGTCCTCTTTTCCACTTCCTTAACTATTTCCTTTTATATATACATATATAATTGCAGAGGACTTTTGAAAATATTGTATGTAAAATGGTTTATATTAATAATATTTACTTGACTTGACATCATTTGGGATATTGCAGAGACAGGTGCTGCAAAGCAACCTTTAGGGGCAAGAACAATATTGTATTTGTGTCATCACCATGACCATATTTACTGCCATTGGAATTCCATATTCCCCTCAGCAAGCCAATACACTTAATTGTTCCTCAAATGAGCAATAACACTGCTGCGTGTGCATTATTATGTTGTATTAGTTCTGGCAGTGTAAAACAAAAAAGCTGTATAGAGAAATCCCTCTCTTACCCTGTACTCGAAAATCATTTTTCTGTTATTAATAACAAACTATGAAAGAATAGTGGATATGTTGCCTTTAGCTCTACTGCTGCATCACTTGTTATGCCCCATGCTGGAAGTAGAGTAAAACTACTTATTTTATGGCTTCTTTTTACTCAAGAGTTTCTCTCGGGGATAGATATGAAGTGCAGCATTAGTTCTGCAGGCACGTCGTGGACTTCATCTTGTCCACTGTCTCACTCTGAATCATGCTCTGTCTCTCCTGAGATCCTGAGAGAAACTGCTACGAGCAACATCACCTTTTTCTGTTTCTCATAAAAAGTAGAAAGTTCAAAACTCTGAAATATTTAAAACTCTTATGTGTCATGTCCTATAAAATGACATTTAGACTGTGGTTATAAATCACCATTTATAAAAGTACTAATTTGTTTGTGACACAAAATAGTCGGATAATAAGTTTATCATTTTTGGTTTGAATAAATTACATAATATCGTTTTATAATCAATGGATTTATGACCTGGTATAATTTCCTTCGCCTTCATGTTGTGTTTTTTTTTAATACAATACCTATTGTCCTTGAAGTGCTGTCTCATTGTTCTTTATGTATGTAAACACAAATAAGCCGTGAAAAGTTTTCACAAAAGTGCTCTTCAAATAAAGTTATTGTTATTATTCAGCACCATTGCTTCCCCCGAGGCTGCTTCCACCGCTGAGCATATGAGTGTTTATGGTTCATGACACAATTATGATTAAGATGTTAGCCTCTCACAGCGAGGGGGAGAGGGAGGGGGATACATAGAGAGAGAGATATTTAAAATGAAAAACTGAGGGAATAAGGGAGAGAGAAACAGAAAGAGAGGGAGAGCTAGGATAAGAGCCAGGCAATTTAGCATCACTGTCTCTCTCCTGGGATAAAGGCGGCGGCACACTGCTGACCTGTCACTGTGCTGGGTGTGATCAAAGAGGACTCCTTACATCTCTTTCCCACACAAAGACATCTTTACCCACTTTAAAGCCTCCATCTCTATCTTACAGGCTATTCTGACCATTAGGTTTGAAGTAAACCGAGCCAGGTTACTAATATTTCATAATTTCTTAAATCATGATAGGCAATTTGTTGCCAACATTAACAACAGTCCTGCTTGTAGATGCGATACAAAGTCTAGCGATTGATTGATTCTTTAGTTGGTTCATTGGTTTTCTTTTCTTTATCCTGTGGTACCATTTCATGAATTTACAAAACATTAGACAAAATCAATAACCACATATAAGATCACAAGGACACACATGGAAATCACAAACCTTTTGTTTTAAAAAATGGAAACACATGGACAAATGCCATATAACCAAAGATAACTGAAGTGTCTGATTTGCCATACTTCTTTAAATATTGATGAATTATAAATGAAAATTAACATATTTCATGTAAAATGTAGACTTGTGTTTTGGCAGTGTGACCCACAATGAGAGTTAGCAGCAGAAGTGCATTGGATATGGTTTTGCTTGATTGTGTCTTCACTACTGGATACAAGGATGTCTACACTGACCAACAACATTCTGGTGGTCTGCATCTGAAGCCACTACTGTCCCAATGTGTGGTTGATGACTGTGTTATTCATATCAGCAAAGATTATACTTAATAAAATCCCTGGTTATTGTGATATTTATATATTTCTCAAGTCAACATGAGTGTGTTACTGTGTTTAAGCAAATAAGAAGGTTTCAATCAGCAAAGACTGCTTTTCGCCATCGTCTGAACACTTCCTGTTTCTATACTTCATTCCTCAACTCCTTCCCCTACCCTCCTCCCCCCTAAACTCTTTCTTTCCCATCTCGGCCTTTCTTAGTAAGCTATGGAGGTTTTACTTCTCTGCCTCGTTGAAGTCCAACACATCTTAATCACAGCGGGGTGCCGATCCAGACTCTGAGCTTAGCAGTGTCACTCCCACTTCTCTCTTTACTTCTGCTTGCACTTTTTTCTCTATATCTGGAAGGGAATGTCTTCTGGGTTCCTTCTTTCTGCTTGACTTCCTCGCTGATTCTATATGCTTCATATTCAGTCTATGATTAGATGTTTTTGTAGATAATTAATTCATGTTAACGGTGAGCCTTTTAGCTTTGATAGCATTACAGATTGGAAGTTGATTTGTTCTTGTTTAGGATTGCATCAGGGTTTACAGACTCAGCAGGAAAAGGTTGTTTTTAGATGTAAATATGTTTGGTAAATTATAAATAAGCAAGGTGTGCAGGTATCCATAGTAGCCTACCATGGGTGCTGTCAAGTTGCCATTGTGTTTTAAATAGCTTAATAATGTAATAACCAAACTACCTTCACCTCTTATGCCCATGAAGAAAATCATGTTAGGAAATGTGTTTTACTGGGTTTCATTAACATTGTGATTGTTTCACGATGTGTTTAAACTACTTCACTTAGCTAAATAAAGAGAATGCAAAGACGATTTAAATTATTTGGAGATGCATGTTTTAAACTGCTGTTCTTTCGGTCTGCATCCTGTACTATATTGTGAGACATTCAACCTCTCACTATTGCTTCTGGCATTATATTGCACCTTCAAATTGGATTGACATTAAAAATGAACTGCATTTTAGGGAACATTATTCAACACCACCCCATTCACGCATGAATACATCTGGGATTCAAAGCTACATGGCGGATTCTTTAACCTCCAGGCTCTTTCCACCCCAAATGTGACCTGTAAAGAGTGCTTAAAAACATGATTTTAAGAGCACATGCTATAAAAGATGTGGTTCCTCACTCCTAAATCAGTATCACATATTTCACACAGGATAAAAGCAAGGTATTTGCCAAATTATCCTTATCATGCTCAACAATGCTGTTAAAGAAGAAATCTGCATTTGCACCTGTAAAAAGAAAATGGTCAAAGTTACTCAGCTGTTTAAGTGTTCATTACCCTCCCAGTTAGGCATGGCCCCAGGCCTGGACTCACATCTTAACGGCAGAATTAGCAAGTGAAATTGGATGGTTTCTTCTTATTTTGCCTTTTTTAGTTTAATTACTTGAAGGAGCTCTGTAAGATCCTTAACAATCTGGCTTTTATTAAAATGGTTTATTGTTGTTGTTTTTTTACCTTTTTCAGTATAGTATCTGTAAGTATTAGCCTAATTGTTCTCCTCTGCAATGGGCCAGTAAGCTGCTACAGCACACAACAATAAAGGGTTGTGCTAGGAATGTATCCTCAGTGTTAATAAGTGGCAACAACGTGTTGCTAGTCCACTCAGCAAAAAAACTACTGTACTTCTGTGAGACAACATAAAATGCATGTATCTCAGTTACTTCGATGGCATAAGGGAAGTCTGTTTTATTTTCTGTCTTATTTTGTTATCTTTTAATTTTGTCCTTAGTAGATATGTTCTTAAAATGAATTGCAAAGATCTGCAAGGCAGCATCACTATTATAAGCGTAGTAGTATCTTCAGAAGTTATTGATCTTTAAATAAACAACATAGTTGGTTTAGTATGGAAGATGTTTTCATCACCGTTTCATCAGATTATTTTTGCTCTTTGCCTCCAATGGTCTGCACTGCTTCGGTGCTGCTCTCTGTTTCTGTTGAAGGGTTATACAAGGCAAATTAAAAAACCTTGTAGTGAAGTTTCTGGAACTTCACCCATACAATAAAAAATTAATTGCTATAGGGGCCTTTTAGACCAAGGAAAAGGACAGTTAATATTAAAAGAAGAGTTGTGGGGTAAATGTTAGGACAGTAGCTAATGGATCAGGATAATGGGAGATTGCACAACATAAAAAGAAAACCAACACATGCTGAAACTAAAATCCTTACCCTGAGCGCAGGTTATCAAAAAACACAAGAGCTAATAATCTATAGCTGTTAGCTTGTAGCCTAGTAGCTTCTGCCTCTTTCTGCTAGCAATTATGATCATGACCCTGAAAAACAGACCGAGAAATACTTAGTAACTATTCAGTCAGCTGTTCACTTTTCTCCACTTGCCCGTTTACCCACACATTGCAATGGCCAATAAACTGCCCCTGGCTGTCGGCCATTTTGCATATTCACACATTTGGAGGCGTGCGAGCCCCGGTAATGGCGTATCCATTGGCAGCAGCCTGCAGTTCCTGGTAGCGATCCACATGTTGTCTATAAAAGTCCTAATGGGGCGCTGCCTGGCTATTTGGCAACGGGAATAACCAATAACAATTTGTAAAACCTCATTTCTCTCTCTAATCAGAAACAGACTTTGTTTTTGGACCATTGGGATTTCTTCAGGCTCTCTGAATGAATAGTTGGCTTTAGCAAGAGTTACCATTGGACAGCAAGAGTGTAGGGAAAACATTCAAAGGCCGATGATTTGATTTGCCTCCAATTTGCCCGTTATTTTCTTCCTCCCTGGCTCTTTAACTCTGCTTTCTTAACACACACACCTTCACTCTTATGTGAGTGGCTATTATTTAGCTCGTAACCAAGCACTACTTTCTTTTCTCAGTCAGCCGGTAGCCTAAGTGCTTATTGGAAAGCTATCAGTACTCCTTGCATGTAGGTTGAGTATGTGGAAAGCACAGACGAGAGAAAAAAAATATTTCAATAGTGCATTACATTTATTTGATTTATGATACACTTTTATAAGAGAAGCTAAATCCACAATGCAATACAGTACATGTGCAGGAATACAGGAATACGATAAACAAATAGGCAATGATTGCATTTTCAAAGTATAGAAAAAATATTATGTATTTGTTTTCATGTTTGGATTTTTTATGAGAGTTCCATTTCTATTTGTTAAGCTACTGTAGAAGATGAACTCATATGATGTCAACCAACACTTAAAATATAAAAAGTACTTATATCTGCATAGCCCTATATATATAATATACATATAGATACTGCTACATAGTATATGCAAGGAATGAAACTATACTACTAAATACTCATCGACATTAAAAGTGTCCAAGGTAACAGTTAACTGATGGTATTAGCAAACTAGTCTTCCGGACATTGTACTGTATGCTGATATCTTACATATGTATGGAAAGAATTTGCATTGTTACCACCTGTGCGAACTGATTGTTTTACCCAGCTTATTGTGGGGATGGAGGCTAAGGTGAGAGAAGGGAAAAAATAAAAATATATATATAACGTATAATATATCGCTTAGTATTCCTTTTTCCGTTCAGGGCACTATTAGAAAGTCACACATTCCCTCATGCCCTTTTCTTGTGTATACTAAGCATATACCCTAGAATATGCTAAACTTGTATTATACATTTGTATTAACCATATTGTACCCATAGGCAAGCAATTGCAAGTAGCATTGCTTACATACTGGCCATTGTACCTTTGTGAAAAGTAATATCCTTCTTGAATCACCTTCACTAAGCTGTGTCAATGATTATTTACTATTGAGATATATACTATACTACTATATACATACTACTCAGTTAAGGTTGTAAATGTTTCCTCCCTATATTTTTCACATTTTCGAGATTTATTAAATTCTCCAAAACCCTGTCTCATAACTTTGATGTTGTTAGACTTTTTCATCTTCTTGGTGCTATTGGCTTACCACATTTTACTGACCTGATCTGGTTTGTTTTGAAGTTTTTGCTTCATATTAGTTTCAGGGTCAGTTATCTGAAGCTGTCACATCAGATCAGAACAAATCAAACCCAGAGAGGAAATGGAAAACCTGCCAGCCAGTCTTTGAATATTGTGTTGTTTTTGTTTTTGTCATTATCAAATGCCCTGGTTTAAATAAACATCACCTGAACTGGATCCGGACAGCTGTTTGTGCCAGGGTCAACACAGTGTGTCTGCCATTTTCTAGCATCCATTGTTGGAAGCTCTGTGCTGTGGCAGGTGCTTGCAGATGGAAACATAAAATAAAATGTGATGCAGGATCAAATGTGTTATAACATAAATCTCCACTCACAGGCTGCAGCTTTCTATGAGGACTTTGCCAAAGAGCTGATCAAACATCCTCAGTTACTTGTGGCTCATATAGCTGTTTGTTGTATATTTTAGTTTTTCTATATGTAAACCAAACTTAAAGAACCAACGTATAATGTTGTTACTTTGATAGAGAAGATATTGTGTGTTATGTGGATCCAATCCGAGATAATCTCCACAACTATTGCCATGAATTTGGGTTTAGCTATTCAAGGTCCACAGAGGATAATTCCCCATCATTTCTGCAAAACCTTGGCCTGGCACAGTATCAGCTTTCCATAAGCACCATTATAGTATGTCTTATATCTTGTATTGAGTGGTGGTTAGTAAAACTGAGTATCTGGTTCTGCATGAGGTGTCCTTTAGGTTACTTTACTTCAGCACGTACACCATTGTGTATTCCAAGAACTGCAAAATAACCGATTCCCTCAATGAGTCAATTATGTAGTCTATGTATATATCTGGGACTACATGATGAGATTGTAGTGGATGTCTGTGGCCTTTTCTTGTAAGTAATCACCCAAACTCATATGCTTCTGTCTAATGCAATTATTAGTTTGTGAAAGACATCACTCATTAGGTTGGTTCATGAGTAAACTGGCAATGTCAAGGTTGTTACTGAGCACAATATTTATTTCCCAACTCGGGAAATGGTGGTGGATTTTGCCATTTTTAATGACCCTATTGTTTCTTCCTCATATTCATTTCTGTCAAAGCTCAAAATAGGTTTGGTTTTTAGCTCATTGATTGTGGTTTTGCTGGGTAAACATGCAGCTCTGCTAATCAGAGCTTTGAAGGCATGTTCAAAAAAGAGGACTTTAGCATGGACAGAAATAGTAAAGCAAACAAAAATCCCAGAAACGTTACATTCTGGTCTATAACTTTCATTCTGCATAGTGAACAATGTGGGATCTAGTGGACCCTAATGAGCTTTGTTTGTTTTTTGGTATTCCAGCTTTGTTTACTCTCATTGTACTGATTCCCCTATTCTCCGCCAGCCTCAACATTCCAAAGATGTGCCTCTTCATCTCCCTGCATCTCCCGTCAAACAAAAATGAAAATCCGACCGTACACAATTAGATTTCCTTGTTTTTGCTGACTGGTGCTTTGGAGTCTCGTCTATAGCTTTCAGCACTTTTTCACTGGGCCCCTGTCTTGTGCCATTTGTTTCAGTTAGTGGGTATTGTGCCTGGTTGTCAAAAACGATTGGCTTTGGTGGTCTGAGACTTGCACTCCAAAGCACGGTGGACAGTAAATTGTATTTTTCCACAGAGTTATTAGGCTATTATTATGGCGCTTGAAGTGAACAATACCTCCTCGTCTTCACAGGCACACAATTAGAATCATCATTAATCGGCACTATCAGCACATCAATGGGGAAGAGGGGGTATAATGGAGTTATAGACCACTTACGGGGCAATCAATCAATGCGATTGCTAACTAAACTGTCTTTCATCGTGCTTGTACAGAGTGGCCGGTCAGTATTGGAGTGGAGTCTGTGAGATGAATGTTTATGGCATGTTATTTGTACTAATGCTCAGATGTAACCCATCTTTTATCTTAAGGTCATTTTCTACACAGTCTCTGCAGCTGCATCACAAATCTCTAAGCAATCATGGCTCGCTTCATCATGGAGGCCCAATGGATGCAATAATGGAAGAATACACAACAGCCAGACAAGAAAATGAGACTGTAAATTGTTGCTGTTAATTATACAAAGAGTGTCAAGCACCAACAAGCAAATAAAGTTAACATTATCAGACCAAGCCACATATGTTTCTCTCAGAGGACTTAATAGAAGATAAAGGAGGAGTGAATATTGGACTTATATTCAACACGACTATAACATTATGAAAATGTTTCCCTACTGAATGTTAAAATAGGAAATTTCACTGACATTTCCTTCAATAATAATAAATGTATTTTTTTTCTGTCTCATTTCAGATGACCCAAGAACAGTGCACTCATAGGAACAATGTCCAGAGTTCAGAGAAACCCCAAGTGTACAAAGTGGGAATATACGGCTGGAGGAAACGCTGCCTTTACTTCTTTGTCCTGCTGCTGATGATCTTGATCCTGATCAACTTGGCACTAACTATCTGGATCCTCAAGGTCATGAACTTCACCATAGTAAGTCATCATTTATCTTTTATTTCTTTGGAAACAAGTACCAATGAAGTGCATGAAGTAGTCCTCATAAAGGACTTTTTTTCAGGGGTGGGATTAGTTGAATCCTTCTATGATAAATATTTGAGTTACCCAACTTATCATCCCGGCAGTGGCGAACCGTGTCTACCACAACTGGACCTTCTGTAGACACACACCCCCCTGTACGCCGCCGCCCCCCCCCCTGCCGCCGTTATAATGTCCGTCTTTTCACTGAATTGTTGTCTTGAAAAGGGTACAGACAACAATTCCGCAACATTATCATCTTCACCTGTTGCCATTTCAACGTTAAAAACAATAAAATGGCAAATTAATTGCTACGTCGCATTTACCTAGATCCTCTGTCTCGAGCCAGTGAACTAACGGGCCTTCTAGAGTACCCTGGAACCGAGGGAAACTCTGAAAGAATACGCCCATTGGCTACAAATCAATATATGATTGGTTGATCAAACTGTCAATCCAAACGTACGCTCTCATTCAGTGTAACGGCCAGGGCATTCTATCAAGGATATAGAATACCTTGGTTGAAGGATATTCTACCCAGAGACCCAGAAAAAGATCTGATTGGTTGCATTTTTTTTCTTACACAATACCACTCAAATGCATAGTGCATGGACCGAGAAAGACAAACAAATCAACCTAACACTGTCATTTTACAGATCAACAACACAGATACAATTGTCATGTATTCATTTTTATTTGCATTGTATTACATTTTATTTATATAATTAAATCAATTGTTTTTTGTTTTATCTGAGTGTTCCAGGGTATTCTCTGAATACTTTGAAGGCCCTGACGGTTCACCACTGCATCCCGAGTTATTCATTAAATGTTTAACAGTGACCCTCCGATAACACGGTCACATACTGTATATATCTTTGATGGTCCTACCACCACTCTATCTTACATTTCATACAGACCTACATTTGCTCCACACTGATTTTGTGTTCTTCTTCACAATCCATCTGTATCACATAGGTTACGATTGTATCTACTTGTTACATGCTGCCTTGATTCACGTGTGAAAGTTTGGTTCAGTTTTCAGTGTAGTGTGATCTACACACTTTGTAATTACTCTGTGTTGCTACTATGGACAATGCCTGTAGTTGGTCTAAAATGTGTTTACCATCAGAACTCAAATCAATAGAGTAAAGTAATTGGTACTGCCCAATGATTTCCCTGACATTTTCTCCAGTATATTTATGTTGTGACTGTGGATTTTACCAGAAGCTGTGAAGTATTATTGATTTAATAACACTTTTGTTCTAAACTATTAATGCTAGCTATCCTTGCTTTGTTGTGTTTATTCCATCATCATTTTTTTGTTGTTGTTTATTTTCATTAACCTGATGAACCGTTCATCAGATTAATATCCCAACAAACTCAAAGTAAAAACAACTTAATTTCCCATGTTACAATCGGGGCATACTGACACCAGGATCTCTATAACTTCATGTGTTGGGATGTTTGTGTGTTTTTTGCGAAACATATACAACTCCAATTTTCAGTATCTGAAATGGCATTAGCTTACTTTTTTTTTTTTTTTTCTTATTTCTATTTTATTTATTTTATGCATCAGGCCCCAGGTGTTGGAGGTTTTACAAACCGGGGTTACAGTCTGTTTAAGCAGTCAATTATTGTGCAATAAAAGAGAGAAAATATGCATTCCAATAAAAAGTACCATGGACGATTAGTTTAGGTATGTTAACTGGAATAACGACGTTTGTAATTATCAGATTATTCTTCCATCCATGTTTGCAGTACTGCCATCTTCTCATCCTAGTTTCCGTTTTGCTAATTCTCAATGTTTCTGTCGGTATGCTCCACTCTCTCCCTGCTTAGTAATCCACTGTGCCTGTGATGAGTCAGATACCGATTCAACAGACTACGACACACACACATTTACAGTATATAGCACATACAAACACACACACACACACGCAATCGTTGCTGTGAATAATGCATAAGGTTTGCCTCGCAGTGGGGCTTTAATATGAGATCTACATAAATCAAAGAGCATGTTTCTATGATGAGGAGCTGTATGTTCTGACACTTGGGCTTTTAAAACCTTTTTAATGCATCTTCCTGAAGATATAGGATTGGAAAAACATTGGAAATGAGTTAGATAAGTTTGAAATAGAAGCATGTAGCACCATTCCGTCCTGTCCTAGGATAGAAGTTTATCAGCTTTATGTATTTTTTGCATCACATGACTTTCATATCAGAACTGTTTCTTAAGTTCCAACATATTGTCATGGCTTTTGTTGAACGTTGGATGTGAATTGGCAAATTTCTGATTAAACTGAGTTTTGGTACAAACATATACAGCTATTCATAAAAATAGATCAGGAAGGTTGTTGCATTTTCATTTGGATGGACAGTGCTTGTGCTTTCTACTCAAAAATGGTTGGCTAGCATCTGGTAATATATGCTCCCTTTATCTGTGATTGGATTTAATACAGGGCCTTTATAGGGTATGAAACTGTAACTTTGAGACAGTGGAAGGCAACACATTTTATTTTTTTTCACATACAGCAACTTGCAGACTGTGTGGAATGCTAAACATGTAAAAAGTACATTACATGAAAATCCTAAGGCCAAAGCAAAAGCAGTAATTTGGAGAGCCCGCACTTCTTAGTCACGGTCACAAACTTAAAGAGCTCAGGGCGGTAAAGTCATTATAAGTTAATATAATACTCTTAAATTAAAAATGAAGGGTTAAAATGTTCCCAATTAGGATTGTGCAACATTTGGAGCATAGTTACTCTCATTTGACCCTGTTTAGGATTTTCTATAAAGCTGTCAAATAGGGCAGTGTCTGCAGCTGGTCTCTGAAGGTCCGTTTCCAGCGAGGTCGTTATGACATTGAATGATTTTCTTCTTTTTATATATAAGACACAATTTCCAAGCAATCCAATGCATCAGCACAAGAGTAGTGTGAAACAAAGTAATGGGCCTGTAGGATGTAATGATATGTTTGCGTTTCAATCGCTAAGCCTTTGAGGTGTAACTGTTATCTTAGTGTGATAGTATATGCAGTTCATGTCTGTTATTTGTCGTACAGGTGTGTCTGTATGTGTGTGTGTGTGTTTGAATTTCCTTGCCTCTGTCTCCAGAGATCTACAGCTCGTAGGCCGTATTTCCTGCTTCTCATCATGTTAAATAGGCTCGTTGTAGCAGCGAAGACTGCCGAGGGCTCTCAGATTGAGACAGATTGAAGTGGCTGCACCTCATGTACATGGCGGTCCAGAGTCGGTGTGGTAATGAGGAAAGAGAGGGGGAAGTGATGTATTTGCTGCCCTTCCTTCCAGGTCCTTCCACTCCAGTGAACCAGGCCTTTGCAGCAGCCAGACAAAATGGCCTGGAGTTGGAAAGGAACAGATGCAATGGTGAAACGTCAGTAGTGTTAAGATTTGAGTGTCAGCTTTCCGGTTTTTGAGCTAAAACTATCAAAAACTGGGTAAAATTATAGTGCACAAAGGGCTGGGGGTTTGTTCCCATTGTGCGTAGACTCTAATTGGAACGTGGAAGTACAGTTTGCTTCGTACTGATAACAATACATGGTTAATATATCATATCTTCAAGTTTTGGTCCAATTTTATCACTGTTAATAATAATAACTTAAACGTATATAACTCCATAAACCCAAGGATGCACTGCTGTTTGAATTACCATTAAAGTATTTAAATTAAGAAATTAGTAGTGCCCAAAATGTTTTAATAGTTATTCTTTTATTCTTGTTTTTGTTAAGCATTTAAAATTAAAATTAAAATACTACTTAAAAAATGCAGACATTCTGTATCATCACATGTTTGCGAATCTGCAGCACTATTAACATTATATTTCCCATACATACCCATACATTCTGAGCTTATGATGTGCTCTTTAAGCAAGAAAAAACATTGTTTTATACATAGAAACATAAACTGGGGACATCAAATGGACAGATTTTAAATTTGAAGCATCATGGATGAGCAAAGTGAAAAACAATTCATCAGACGCAAGCTTGTTTTTTTTACATACTTTACTTATTATTACATTACATGTTACTTGTTAGATGCTTTTATCCAAAGTGACTTACATACTCAATACTGTGGGCAATCCCCACAGGAGCAATTTGGGGTGAAGTGTCTTGCCCAGGGACACAACGACATGCTGATTGCAGTGGGGTTTGAACCTGTGCTCCCCTGATCCCCTGATCCCAACACCAACGCACTAGTCCACTGCGCCACACGCCCCCCCTATTATGAAAAACATCCTTATTAAAGAAATGTGTAGGTATAAAGATATTTCTCAGGACAACTACAAATCTGCCATTACATACTGCTGCTGAGATCACCAAAACATTGTACCTGAAACAACATCACGTGGAGCTGTGTTCTTACAGCAGCAAATGTTCTTCCTGTGAAAGGTTAGCTATGTTATTGTAATGGTGTCAGGGGGGTAGATAGAGGAGAAAGGAAGGATAACGGGGAGGAGATAGACATTCAGTCAGGGAAACAGGAAAATAACAGTTTTTTAACACAGACATGGACAGAATGCACTATACTTTTGATACATTGTCGAAATATCAAGATGCTTTCTGCTATTGTATCATTACAAAAACTCAGAAGGCCTACTTAAGCTTCAAACTTTTACTCAAACGTTTAAGTTTAAATTAGATTGTATCGCACAATTCTCTACAAAGAGAAAAATTAAGCAAAATGAAGAGCAGTTGTATCAAATCAACAAAATAATGTTATTTAAGAAATGTTAGGAACATGTTCCACTCCTTTCAGACATTATTCTGTATACACAGTACATATTCAAAGCCTTTAAAAGCAATAGTTTTACTTACAGAATGCCATTATTCTGACTGATAGGAGTTAACTTTGTTACCGCGGAGCACTTTTACAGGACAAACAACCAAGGACGGTCTGCCTGGATAAAAAAAGGATAAAAAAAGCTCCAAACTCTTTCCATTTTCTGTACCTGGTTCCTCACTGGAGCCGGTACTCAAAGTGAGGTGAACTGTTGTGACTGCGTGACACGGCTCACTGCTCCAGGGAGATGGATCTGAAGCCCACAGGAGGAGGGTTGCAGCGGCTCCACACTGTGCTGTTGAACCAAGAGCCTTTGCCTCCCGGAGTCCCAGAACAGGTCAACTCGAGGCCGGCAGTGCCAACAACGCTGACTATGTGTTCTCAGGGGGGAGGATTGACCTTCCCCATATTCACCCACACAATCAGCACTCACCAGCTCCCTAAAGCCCACTGCCCCATGCTGTTTATTCATGTTTTCTGATTTACGGAATACAGATTTCTGCAGGAAATGTTGCAAGGTCATAGTGATGTTGCTGAATTTGAAGTTTGAGCTCCTCTAATTTTTTAGACTCAATTAGAAATATAGAATATTTTAGGTGGGTTTTTTTGGACTGGGTATTTAGTGTATGTTTGGCAGTCAAACGGCTAAAGGAAAGCTGACCCAAAATTATATTTGTTTACATACAGTAGTTCTAATGGTATTTAGTCATGTAGTCTTTTTCACATATCTGCCTCTATGAATGTTTTACTCCTGCCCACCAAAAGATTGAAATGATCTATACATCCCATCGGACAAACCGGACACATGCAACTTTCACACACATACTCTGAAAGTAACACTGAAGATATAATAAGATGTGGCATGATGAAGAAAATATATAAAGAAAAACACTGATAACTACCTTTTGGCCCCTTATTAATGTACAACCAGTTGATTTGTTCTGGTGTAGCTCTCTTTTCAGACAGAGTGTAAGCTCATTGTATACCAGTATACCGTCCTCAACAGCATACTTCAGCAAACTTCTCATGACCTTTACTCTGACATAACAGTGGAGGCTTTGATACGATTCACAATGTCAGGACGGGAGATGAACTCGGAGCTGCTGAAATGTTTACTTCCTTCTGTAATCTGAGAGAGGAGTGCCAAACTTTATTTAGGGCTCAGAGACAAACACAAAAGCACACACGCAACTATGTCAGTATCTGTTTCACTGACTGTGTGTGCTTGTTTTGGTTGTTATAGGGCAGAGATATGGGCCTAAGCAGTGCAGCAGCATTCAGTATTATCTTCTAAATATAGTTTCAGTTGCTCTTTACTTAGCTGACAATTTAGAGTTTTGACACCATGCTTTTGAGTCATCACTGCCAGTTGTAATCTTACAATTTTTATAAATGTTTACATACATAAATGCGACACATGTAGGATTGTTAGAACAAGGTGTTTGCTTCCCATTATGGGAATTTCAGAGAGTACTACGTTCTACATGGCTGTATACTCTGACACAGAGTACATGTAGCAAATATCCAGTGATATTGGACCACTCAAGGGTCATCTGTTTAGTTATGTAAGTTCTACAGAGAGCTACAAATCATCTGACATCATTTTTGAGGATATGATCAGTTGTACTTTTCAGTATTGACCAACTCTCACCCCTAGATTCCACCGGGTCCGTCTGCGTCGCGTTACGGCCGCGTTACGGCCGCGTTACGGCCGCGTTAACGCGTGTGGTGGAATAGCACCCATTGACAAGAGTGGCCGCTTCCGCAAAGATCGCGGCCACTCTTGTCAATGGGTGCTATTCCACCACACGCGCCGCGTTACGGCTCAGAAGCGTCCCAGAAGCGTCCCAGAAGCGTCCCAGAAGCGTCTCGGCGCTGGGCTCCGCTCAAAATAGGATTCAAGTCTATTTTCGACGCGACGCGAGGCGTTGCAGAGGCGCCGGGCAGGAAGTGGACCGGTCAGAGCATCCAGCCCATCCCCAAAATAAACTAATTTTGCAGACCCTATCCCTCCGTAGTCTTTCAAGTAGGAGGAGAAATGCCAGCGTTCTCCTCCGGTTTACAGGCACTGTGTAAATTATATATATAGAATAATTATGATGATGAATGCATTTTTTTACCACTAAAATACAGCAACACATTTTTGATTCATGTCGTTTATAACTGGAATATTATAATTATTATTAACTTTGTCTGTACAAAGTAGCCTGTCCAGGAAATATGCCCAAATCAACAAAAACTGCGAGCCGTCAGGCAAGACGCTCCGCTTCTGAAATGCTTCTGAAACGCTTCTGAAACGCGACTGGTAGGGTATGACGCCGGAGGAGGCCGGACCAAAACCGCGGCCCAGCCGTAACGCGAAGCAGACGGACCTGGTGGAATCGAGGGGTCAGGAGTCAGCATTTCACTATAATATAGGTCTTTGAATTCTATAACTTTTGAAACCCAACTTCTTTATAAAGGAAACCTAAGCAATTAATTCTGTTTTTGTGTGATGGGGGGGGGGGGGGGGAAAGGACATGCTACTATATAAGTCCATTCTTCCTTTTTGCAGATTGCAGTTCAGTCATAATGCATTTGAAGACTTTCGATAGATAAACATCCCTGGCTCTGCTGTTGATTGCCGGTGATGGCGACAGGAGAAAGAGCAGTAATTTTCCCTCTGATTGCAGCCTGCCTTCCTCAGAGGCAACATTGATAAGATTTCTCACAGCTTTTCAGGTTTCAATCATAGAATAAAGGGGATGGGTAAAAATAATTCAAACAAAGAGAAGATGAAGAGGCTTCTTCTGCTGTTGATGAGGATGAAGATGATGAGGATGATGATGATGGTGACGACGATGATGATGATGATGATGACGATGATGATGATGATGATGATGATGATGATGATGATGATGATGATGATGATGATGATGATGATGATGATGATGATGCATTTGACTACAGCCAAAAAAGGAACCCAAATGACCATGTTTTTTCTTTATTTGCCATATTATATTAGAATGATTACACTGACCTGTGATATTTTTTATTGGACCTTGGTTTTCTGTATCATCCTCAGTCATGAACCGTCTGACTTATTCTGCATCTTGGTTGTGAAAGCAAGATGACTTTGAGGTTGTCGAACTTCACCTGTGAAATAATTTTTGTAAAACATTTTTATAACTTTAGTTCATCGTTTCATTTTCATCTGTGTTCTGCGATCCTTCTAAAAGGCTTGTCTTTGTCATATTCAGATTTTGGGGGGGTTTCTGTTGGTACATGAACTAAAGGAAAATAAAAAAATCGAATTGTTTACATTTTAGGGTGTTATTTTTGGAGTTCTGACCATCACTCTGAAAAGTAAAGAGAAGATTTTAAGGACTCAAGTCGCAAATCTGGAGATTAGCCACCATTGACTCGTGACTTATCCGCAGCCTCATTTGGGAGTTGTTGGTCTTGACTTTGGACTTGAACTTTATATCCAAGACCTGAGAATATATTAAGTGCTACGTGCAACAAATTACTTTTTCATCCACCACCACTGGGTGTGTACAGAAAAGGCAATGCATTAAAACACAAGCCTGCAGCCATGTTAGAAATTGTGGACTTGTTATTTCAATGGTAATGTTTTTTCAACTTTGTTCAACTATGTGGATTTTTACAGCTTTGAAACAAAAATCAGCAACTCTTAATCATCATCTCTTCAATTTGAATTCAGGTCCAGACTCTTCTCTCCCTGATTTAGTCAAAATCAGCATCCAAACTGCCTATTCTTGCTTCTCGCCAACAGAATGCAGAATTGGCTGCTTGTGACATTAAATCCTATGCTGTTGATGAGGTTGGAGTTACTGGCTCTCATTGGGGACAATTAAATCTCAGTACCTCCAGCAGCCTTTACTGAAAGGTCAACAGAGAGAAGGACGGAAGAAAGAGCCATGAGGGAGACAGAGGGAGAAAATAAGTCGACCCGAGACCGTCGGCAGGCTGTTTCCACAGTTCACGTACGATTCATTTATGCAAAATGAAAGGAATGATGAGAGTGGGACAATAAGCATGCAATGCATTTCGGAAATGTGAAATGGAGTTACAGTCGAAGACACTAATTACATTTTAAGGCAGAGGCTGCTTACTTCCTGACTTCAGTGCTCAGGGAATGACTAATAAAGCTCAACTTCAAAATGTCATAGTGCCTAATGGGGAAATTAGATTGCTGCAAGGCAACCAACAAAATGCATAATTACAAAACATGAAGAGATAAAAACAGCAAAACATACAGCAGTGACAAAGAACGGACGCCGGCTGAGAGATATTTGAATGTTGCTGTGAAAATATTTAATTTTGATCCTGCTGTGTAATGTCCAGAGAAGAACATCCTGGGGGGTTATATGAGACAGATTAAAATGAATTAAATGCAGTTATGTTCATCTCCCACTACTGTGTCCCACGGTAATTAGGCTTATTGGTGAATGGTGACTGTGCTCTTAATTGCCTGCAAAAAGTTAAAGAAAAAACTATTTAAAATGTGAAGTTGGAGCAAGGCATGACTATAATCATAATAATTAAGTCCTAATATAAACCCCCTACAAAAGACATAATATAAAGAAAAAATACAGAAGCAATCTTTGGGCACAATTATTACCATAATATAATTGTTACTGGCATATTCAACATGAATCAATTCCAAAGATTTGTCCCTTGGCAAGACCTTACAACACAAGACATATGTATTACAACATACTCAACTAGTAAAATTGAAAAAATACGTCTTTCTAAATCATTGTAATTGTCCAGTCATGTTATCAGCTCTCTTAAGAAGCCAAGAGAAAGCAAATCTGCCCCCACTTTAAAGTGTACTTAATGTAAGTGCTTTATCGTGGTGTTCAAATACGCCAGCAGCAGTGAACAATACTGCTGTCATTATTTTCATATCTACAGCGCCACCAAGGCCTCAACAAAATCTCAACTAAAACTCATGACTTAGTTGTTAAAAGATTAATTGTTGAAAATACTATTCATAGACATTGGATTATATTACCAATCCAAAGACTACTAGTGTTGTTAGTTAGTGCCGTCCACAGTTTGATTTATTGAGTGAAGCTCATCAGGGTTTTCTTTAAATCCAACTCATCAGGTGGAAAGAACAAGTGGTCTGGTGTCATCAGCAGTAATCAATATGGCCTTGTGTCCTTCTCCTATATAGAAAATGATTTTCTATGTAGGACAGATAGTTTGCTGGATTCGACCAACAAATTATCTCAGATTAGAACAGCTTCAAACAGACAAGGACTCATCAGTGAAATCACCTGCCGAAGTGACTGGTTCTGGTAAAAGTCTGCAGAAAGTTTCCCCTAACTCAAACTTGCCTCGAACCGAGCATTTAATGATCAAAAAGGACAAAATAATCAAGCATTGTGAACTATTCTTGAAGTGTAATTACCTCGGCCACCATCAAAAACATGCCTAGTCACAAAGACTTCAACCATTAGTCCGTCCACCAGCATCGTACGGAGCCCTGGAGGGTTCATAGAGAGAAAAATAAATAAAACGTGGCCACGCTTTATTAACTCGTGCGCACGAGATAATAAAGCGTGGGCACGTTTTAAATACAAAAAGTCTGTAAACCAGTCTGCTTTGATCTATGAATTCATGTCCGTGACTCTCACAGTATCTGCTGCCCACAGCTGTTTTATAAAAGGAAAACCTCCTTCACTTTATGAAATCTCTGCGGCACCAGTGGCCTGTAGCCTACTACAAAGCAGGATTTGCTATTTACTATTCATTCATGAAGTATGACGTTGCGCTGTCAGCAGGCTTCTCCATGTTTGTGATTGGTCAAATGTTGCTAACCCCGTCCCTTTCACCTGAAAGCGCTCTCAGCCGGACAGAGAAACCCTGGTTGATTTACTGAGTTGATAACCAGCTTTGTAGGACCGCTTAGCGATATCGCGTTTGTTAGGGTTAGTTAAGCCGGGTATCTCAAACATATCCAGGGTCTGTTGAACTGGCTTCGTCGCACAGGGCACTGGAGGCAGTCACATGTAACTCAGCAGAATCTGAGAAGAGCAGCACCAGCTGCAAAGAGCTGTGCCTTTTACTGTTTACTTCACTGTGTTTCCCTTCATTAGAACAGCTGTATAGAGATCGAGGCTGCTACGTTTAACCACACACACCTCTACACACATCAAACTGCCCGAGTATTCCCCCTATTACTCGTTTTATGAAGGAGATGTCCGGTCACCATGGCGCATGATGTGTGTGTGTTTGCGCTCAGCTCCGCTCTGTGTGTGTGTTCGGTGTGTTTGTGTGTGTCCGACACCACTGGCATTTGTTTTCAAATGACATGAACAGTAATTTACACAAATCTGGTTCTCCAGTTATATGTTTATTCCCAAGTGAAAGAATCCGTTTAATCTTAATCTCGATGTAGTGCAGTCCTCCGGAGTGCACGGACGAACGACAATATCATAAACAAATCACAAACAAATCTGGTTCTCCAGTTATATGTTTATTCCCAAGTGAAAGAAATCCGTTTAATCTTAATCTCGATGTAGTGCTATAGTCCTGCCGGAGTGCACCGGAACGAACGACAATATCATAAACAAATGCCCACAAATGCCCACAACTGCCCCCCCCCCCCACACACACTCGAATGAATGACGTGCACTACCAGAATTCTGTAATGCAACGCTTATTAACTCGTGCGCACGAGTTAATAAAGCGTTGCCTCGTTGTATTTAAAACGTGCCCACGCTTTATTATCTCGTGCGCACGAGTTAATAAAGCGTGGGCACGTTTTATTTATTTTTCTCTCTATGAACCCTCCAGGGCTCCGTAGCATCGTGTCATGAAGTTGATTTTAATTAATATCCCGCATTAATCAGTCCTGTGCTTGATATAATAAAATCAGCACATGCAATATTCCGGGACACAAAACATGCTCATGTTACCAAGTACACCAAACATTTAAAAGTGTCCTTGACAACTATCATCTGCACTTTTGACTCCTCTTTAAACTTATTTGAGAAGCAATCTACCCTGTTTAGTCCAAAACGTGTATTTAGTAACATTTATTAAAAGATCAGCAACACTGATTATTATTCAAAACCTTGATTAATCCTTATTTACAAAATGAGATTATTAATACATTTGTAACCAAGTAGTGTCTTTCCAGGGGTGAAAGTGGTTTGAATTTCTTGCAGGTAGTATAATGCTACCCCGACCTTCATTGGTTCATATTGTTCTCCTCCCGCCCCCAGCTTCATGCATCCCTGAACACAAACTTCACATTTTTAATGCCTTTATGGGGTAGAAATTAGAAACACTTGACAATATGTATAGTCAATTATTTATTTTCAATTGTGCATACAACTTGTGTCAAAACTTAACAGACCATTAGCAAGGCATGTTGAGGGAGGTAAACTACACACTTTTCCACATTTTCCACAGAGGGCTGAAGTAGCTCTCCTCTTCTGTGTACCGGCGAGCCATGCAGCTTGTTGAGTGGGCTGCTCTTCTTCCTTTGCCCAGCCAGGTCTTCACATAAGGCAGTGGATCCCACTGTCTGCATGGTGGTCCCACAGAGCTGATGAAGAGGAGATTTGCTGCATTTTTTGTTGTAAGTTTGCTCCTATACTCAGTTATGATGTTGTTCATTGTGCTGAACCCCCGTTCACAGTCAGCATTGCTTGGAGACAGTGTGTCCACTGCCATGAGCAACTTCTTCATTTTGTTGGGAATGTTTCTTCCTCCACTGGCCTTGTATTCTGTGAATCCAAGATGGGCCTCTTGTTGGTTCACATGTAGGACATCACACAAAGCCCTCACCTCATTATCTCCAAATCGAGGATTGTCATGGTCCCAGTTGTCAGGGTTGAGGACTGCCATTTGATTGATAAGGCTGTTATAAGCCTCTTTTCGGTTGGCTGCAACACTGGCCTGTGCTCTGTTTGCTGTGGTTGTGAAGAGTCTTTCTTTCATATTGTCTGCCACTGCTCGGATGAACTGAGCAGAGTCAATGATGGGAGACCTGCCAACTCTTAACTCCTCTCCCTTGAATTCCATCACTTCCTCTGCCTGACTGGCATCAACTGCATGTTGTCCTGGGTAGCGATTGAAACTTTCTATGCGTTTGACATACGTCGTCATGATGTCATGGGCCTTTGGGAGTGTGGTCTTCCTGTTCTGAAGAATTTCTGACAAGTTCTTAAGTTCAGTCAGAACATCTGCCATCAGTGCAAGACTTTTCAGGAAGTTGATGGAGCACAACTTAGAAAGCAGACCTTTGAATTTGGCCCTCTCTCTGCTGTCCCTTGTATCATCCTCTGATGCCTCACGGAAATGTTGTGCCAAGGCTGGATAAGACTGCCAAACTGCAGAGACTGCCCTCCATGAAGAAGCTACCCAGCGAACACTGAACACTTTTCCAATCCTCCTGAGGGCGATGTCCAGGTTGTGAGCACATTCACTCAGCTGCCGCATGTTTTTTGGTGACTGGCTATATAATGAATATAGGCTGCCCATGAATGCCTGGAAGTCCTTTGTTCCCCCTGTCACATCCAGTGCCTGGTCAACAGCAAGCTCCAGTCTGTGATTAAGGCAGTGCCATAGTATGATGCCTGGGAAGTCATCCTGGAGCAACTTCCCAACACCTGACTTCACTCCCAGCATGACACTGGCCCCATCACTGCAAAATCCAATGAGGATTTCTCTCAGCAACTCAACAGTGAAGCCATTTTTAAGCAAGCAACCCATAATCTGTTCCTTGATATGAGCAGCAGACATACTATCCAGCTCAACCAGGTCCAATGGAAAGGCAATGGGCTCCATGTCTCCATCAACACTAGCCTTCAGGAACACAATTAGTGTTGATTTGTGCCCAACACTGGTTGACTCATCAGCCAATACTGTGATTTTGCTCTTGGTCTCTATTATCTTTTTTAGAAGTTCCTTTTTCATCTGTGATGACACATGCTCAATTATGTCAACACAGACAGTTTTGCTATGCAAAACACGCCCTAAATCAGCAGAATTTGCATGCTGCAGGTCAATCAGACTCTCAAAGTCTGTGAAAGGCTTGTTGTTCTTGGCCACATAATAGGCTGTCATGAATACCTTGGCAGTAGACTCAAACACAGACTCCTGACTACTCGCGTTCATGTTCAGAAGAATATCTTTATTTGCTGTCTGAAGAATCTTGACTGCTTCATTATGTGCTGCAGAGTTCTTGTGCTCACGGATTTTTTTGCGCAGTGATGAAAGCTGGACATCCCTTGATTGACCAGCTGGGATTATCTTTCCATCAGCCCACTGAATAGCAATATTAACACCACGGGATGCCATGACACCCAGATCCTTCACATCATGGCATGGGGTACATCCTAGCCTTCCATTGTGAGCATACATCCATTCATTTTTCTGTTTGAACTGTTCATATTGTTCTTCTTTCCATATAGAAGGGTATGCAGTAGGGCTAGCATCACCTGTGGTGGCTTCTGAGGGACCTGCTGCCACTTCTTCTGGCTGAGTCTCCTCTTCCTCCCTCTGGGCCTCAACTGTTATAAATTAGAATAAAAATGTATAACTAAATTCAGCAGACAGTCAAAAATGTACAAGTCTCTGTCATTCTTTGAATTTTCAGAATAGTGGGTACATAAATTAAAATACTAATAAAATAAAATGTCTCAAAATGTATGCCACAATGTGCAGATTAAAATAGAAGATATCAAAGCAAAATATTTAATGTTAAAATATTGTGTTCTGAGTAAGAGTCCTCAGGGTGCATCTGAGATTAGAGGGGTGCACCAGTAGTAGGGTTACGTTGTCTTTGGCGATCGTTGACGGGGGGAGAGGGGGATATTTATGTTATCCCCCACTGTCCACACGCCGCGCGCGCCGCGAAAAGTCCCGCCCTCCCGGTCGACATTAATCAAGACGGAACCAAACAATGCCCCCCGGCCCGGCTGTCACATTGATACATCATTGTGGCCCCTGAGCCAAAAAGTTTGGCCACCCCTGTTGTAGGACATTAACGATAAAACAGAATATTGTTGTTCTATTTTTAGACATCTCGCGATCGACTGGGAATCTCCCGACTGGTTGGGCACCCCTTATAGAGATATACAGTTTGCTAGTTAGCTAACTTATTATATTCATCATGGCCAGGTTCATGTCCATTCTCTGGGCTAAATAAGCATCATCACCTGTGTCATCTGTGGGCGTTGTTTTTCTAATTTTAAGCACATTCTGAGTTTCTTCATCTCTCTCCTTTCTCTTAAACATCTGAAGAATCGTCGTTTGCATTTTTGCTTTAATTACCACGTAGCCTAATTTTCTAGCTGTCACTCCATTCTTTTCTCCTGCCGCTGTTCTGATCAAGTGGGAAAAAGCAAATATTGCTCTGATTGGGTCTGGGCAACAAACGAATTTGCATAATTTCCCAGCAAGCATTGGGCTCATATAACCTTACAGAATCAAACAGGCTGAAATCAGCGTAAAAAAGATGTAGAGAAATAAAAAATGCATTTTTTGGAACATTTCAATAAGGACACATTATAATAACACATAAAAAAAATAGACGATATCACAACCATAAGTGTAACAGACATCAAGAGATATTGGTATATATACCCCTCATTAAAACAGGTATTGTAGCCAACATGAGACGGTTGGACAAGCGAAATGCGAAATGCGATTGCGACTAGATGCGCTTGTGACAGACGCTCAAATTCCACGGGTGGAGCTGTCAATTCTTCCCGGTCCTCCGGACCGCCTGGAAATCTCTTTCCGGTACTAAGGACCGGGTAGGACCGGCACACTTTCAACCATGTGTCTTTCTGTATAATAATATTATAAAAATAATCCTTTTAGGCTGGAAACAAGCTATGGGGTTTTATAACATTTTCTAGAATAAACAACAAGTCCATACATTTAAAAATATGATCTTGACTTAAATATAATACTGTAATATGAATAAGATTCCTAATTATGAGCATGAAATGTGCTCAGGTCTAGCAGAACCAGACGATCGCGTACACTGAGTATTGATTGGTCACTAGAGATCTATTTTGATGGTCCTCACAATTGTTATTTGTTCACAGAAATGTGTTCATCTGAATGCCAGACACTTTTTAACACTTACTTGATCTCCAAAAGTGAGAGTCCTAACTTTAATTGTTTTGACAGTTTAGTTTGATATGACTTTGTTTGAGAGGGAGTCTGTCGAAATTGATTTGTTCTTCCTCTTAGTCAGAGTCAAGTGACTGACTGCATTTCTTTTCCTCCAAGTTGGAATAGGGTCAAGGGAAGTTCAGATCTAAAAAGGCATGAAACTGTGTTGAACATTTAACGCACATACAGTAACGATCCATCCATCCCACGGTCTGCTGTCGTCTGAACAGTATTGAGTCTGATATTGATGGCGTTGGATGAATAAAGCGTATCACTGTAGAAAAGTAAGTTCTGCTCGGGGCTAGTGTTTGATCATTCACAAAACACACACATATACAAACAAACGCTCTGCTAATGAGGCAACTGGTTGCTAATGTTAGAGATGAAATGATTGGGACCTGAAGTCATTAGTTTGAACCTGACAGACTGAAACATCAGCTCTCCCTTTCCATAATTGCTGCAGCTGACATACCCTTGAGCAAGGTCGTTCACACGAATGTGTATTATATGACATAATGAGGTGTGTGCAAATAACCAAGCAAATGCTAAACCACCTCCAAGTTCTCTCAGTTAACCTTTTCTGATCAGTCTTAATCAGCTATCTGTGACAGGTCATGCAGGGTTTTGCTTTGAATCCTTAGTCATGTACTGTAATCAGGCAAATGTTCTCCTGAGAGAAGATGGACAGAGCTACTTTTCCGTCGACTGAAAATGACAAATCAATATGTCACTTACTACTGATCGGTAAGGGCAGAAGGCTAACATGACCACAGTGGGTTTGAGGCAAGAAAAATGGTGGGAAAAAAGCAATCCAGTGCTCTTCAATGTAGAAAAATAAAAAATGTTAAAGCTACAGCTACACCAAGTGGAAAAGCGTCAATTTTCTGAGATGCATCAACGTCATCGACCGGCACTGTCTGGTGTTGTGTCTGCGCTTTTATTACACTCCAAGATATATCTCAGTTTCACAGGGTCACACTCTTGCTGTTTGGTGTCATGCTTCCCGGGTTACTGTCGGGGTTGTATCAGCCTCCCTTTTATGAAGGGTGTATTTCAATAAATAAGCTTCAGGCAGCACATTTTCGCTTTGCTGGTGAGGTAAGGCTCAAGAGTCTTACTCAGCAGCATTTCAAGAGGTGATTTGGCGATGCAAGACCCTTGAGCCTCCTCATACGAGACAACCTTCATGACTTCCTGGGAACCTGACTGATAGCCTTGTTGGGGGGGGGGAGTCTAGCATCCTCTTAATGGCTTGTTTTTATCTGTGAAGATGGAAGCAAAGTTCAGAAGAAGACGAAGGAAAGAGGGTAAAGTGAGAGGCAGAGGGCAGAAAGACAGAAGGGAAAGGACAACGGGCAAAGTGGAGAGAGTTAAAAAGCATTAGAAGTAACAAAGAGCAAGGCAAGATTTAGTAGGAAATACAAAGCAAGAGATTATTCAAAGGGAGTGGGTAAGTGATTCTAAAGAGACTTAAAGTGGTAGCCTATAAAGAACAGAAGAAGAGCAAAGGAGAGGGAAGGTCAGAGTTTCTTTGAAGTGGTGTTGGGCTCCAGGAGGAGCACAAAGCTCTGTAGTTTTACTCGTAATGGAGTGTTCCAGTGCTGTGTTTCATTAAGTTATTGTTGTTAGACAATGTTTAAAGCATGTGAACAATTGCCAAATAGCTCAGAATAAAAAGGATCAAACAAAGCCAAGCTCTCTCCTATCCTTAAAAGATGATAATTTGATGACGAAGTAACACCTTAAAACAAAAATGCGATTTATACTTCAGTGTTGAAGCTGCATTTCTGAATATATCCTAAGATTATATGGAGTAGACTGTGAAGGGATGTCGTTTTTTGGTTTGACACATACTGTATTTACTGTTTGGTTCAGTGTTGTTTTTATCAAACTGGTTTTCAGCAGTAGTCAGCTTTTTTACACACACAAGTTCTGATCAATGTTAGAAGTTTTTAAACCTGATTTGTTGCCATTTTGCAGACTTTGAAAGTCATCTGTGGAAGTATAAAACATTGGAAATGGTTCTGTTGTCCCTTCGGCGTAGAAAGCAGAAGCCTGTTTGATGAGCTCCTGTCAGCGTTGTGGTTTTTTTTATGCTGATAATAACTGTCTGTCTTTTGACATGCAATATTAGCATGACTCATCAGGCTGTTAATATGTCCAACCAGCAGGGAGAACAGCAATGTTTTTGTACTTCACACCAGGTGGTCCAGTCAGAAAGAACTCATGTCTCTGAGCCAATGAAAAAACTCAGGTTGAGGGAAATCATAATTTGGAAAAAATAAGGTGCATCTATTACTGCCTCTGTAGAAAAACCCTATCATGCTGTGAATCTGTCTCAATCCCCTTATGTCTCTTTTTTACTTATGTTGCTTACCATTAACAAAGCCATTACAAAAGACAGGATTTAGTGTTTGTGCTACTAATGCATTACAGGACTAAAATAATATAGATATTAAAATATCACAGATCAGGTATTTCACAGCAAGAGGTTCATTTGTTATTTACAGCCCTTAAGAGTGTTTTTCAAAAGGATAGATGGATGTGTTTTGATCGTTTTAGGTGCACTTTTGCTTAAACAAATTGTGTGGATTTGTTTGAGAGATTTGTTTGAGAGAGAGTATGTGTCTGCTGTGTGGCATTGTATTTATGTATGACTTCCCAGGCATTCAGTAAAGTCCCATAAGGTAGAGATCAAATGGCAGGGGTGGCAGATAAAGCTGACAACTTCCAGCTATACCCGCCCTGACTATTTTTCATATTGGGGATTGAATGGAGTGTCTGAGAGTGCACACACACCATCACCACACAACCCAGCAGACTAAACTGAAGGGAACAGGGCTGCCAAGAATATTTTGCATGCATAGCCTACACATTTCAGACATATGATAAAATGATATTGAAGAAAATGTATTAAAAATGGGAAGGAAATGGACATCTTGGCACTCCAGGAACAGAATATGAAAAAATTGTCTATCTGTATATTTTCCATTTAAAAATAAATGTATTACTGCACTGCCACATGGCCATGCAATCCATAGGGACAACATATATACATATATGAATATCATAACAGGTGGACAGATTGGGTTTTTATCCACTCCACTCTCAATTGGCTCCCTTAGATGTGAATAATAGTTAAAGAAAATGGCCGTCTATTTCTCCAATTCCACACTTGAGGACGAAAAGAAAGATGACAGGTCTAAATAAAGCACCACCATATATCCGTAAATCTTGCTTATCTACTTTCATATTAACCCTAATACATCCAGATGGGCTTTAACAAGCAAGGTCCGCTCTTCTGCCCACATCAGCACTGAGACTATTTGTATGTTTTTCCTTCGTCAACAATGGAACTTTTCTTGAAAACCAGAAAAATAAATGTTCATTTGTTTTAACATATAGATATATATTCATATTGGAGGTGCGCACCAAACTCTTTTTTATTTTACTCATAGAGATTTGATGGCAAGCAAGAAATAACAAGGGCGCTTTGTTCTTTTTAAGATAAAAGAAAATCAAACATAATAACATGCCGCTGCAGTTCAGGACACTTATATGATCAG